>VWZZ01001868.1:204744-241389 GCA_013399095.1 Psophia crepitans
CCCCCAGCCCCTTATAAACCGAGCATGACGCCATATGGTATGGAATGTCCCTTTGGTCATTGGGGTCAGCTGCCCTGTCTGTCCCCTCCCAAGTCCCCGCACACCCCCAGCCATCCCGCCGGCGGGGCGGTGCGAGAAGCAGCAAAGGCCTTGGCTCTGTGTGAGCATCGCTCAGCAACAGCAAAAACATCTCTGCACTATCAGCGCTGCTTCCAGCACAAACCCAACACACAGCCCCGTACTGGCTGCTGTGAAGAAAATTAACTCTCTCTCAGCTGATACCAGGACAGGTTTATAACTTGCTTTTGATGCCACCAGCATAGAACATGGCACTGCAGCTTCTCAGTGGTGTGGATGGCAGGGAGCAGACATCGCCTGAACTTCCTATTAGAACCTTAACCAATTTTAGGTGTTACTTAAACTGCTTCTGGTAATCTTGAGAGGTACTGGGTTGTCAGGAATCTAGTTATTTTACCTTTGTTTTTCCATATCTTCTTCAGTAACTGTGAAAATTAACAAAAAGATCTCTATTGATGGGTGGAGCTCAGGCTTCAAAACTGGCAGCAGAGGTCTGCAGCTGACATCCCCTTTCTGTTAATGCCCAGCTCAGAATTAGATAGCAGTGGATTATGCTGAAAGTGCTTTTACTCATTCAGACTTTCCCATTAATCAGTCATGTTGAACATTAATTTTCTGTGATGTTTTAGAGCAGGCAAGTTTTCCAGGTGTGGGTGATTTGAAGTAATCTTGATTACTCTAATTTTTTTGCTTGTACTTGTTGTACAGAAAATAGGTACAACTATTTGTTGTACCTGTAGGTACAACAAAGTAAGAGCTGCAGTTCTTCTACGGCACATCTCTGTAACCCATGATTTCTTTCTTGTCACAGAAGATTTTCATCCCTGCATTTTCTTTTTCTGTCACTCTTAGAATTAACTTGTATGTGACAATACACCAAAGCCCTCCAAATAAACCCACCCATAACTTCATCTGCCGTCCAAATCTGTGCATGCTTCTTTTTTTTTTTTTTTTAAAGATGAGGATCAATTTGTCTCATTGCAATTTGATATAGCAAATGATGATGTTTCTCTAGATATAGAATCATGTTTTTCTACATACCCTTTAAATCATTAAATCATTTAAAATCTCTTTAAAGTTATGATTATTTCTGTCTGTGATACTAAACTATTAGTTGATTTCTTAATGAAGAATGTACGCTTTTATTTTTATCCGTCAGCCTAAAGGAAAAGTATGCACATGTAGTGTATTGAAAGTTTCAACTTTTTTGATTAAAAACAGATTTTAATCAAACTATACTAGATTTGCTGCAGCAATCATATGTTCCAGAATGACTTGAGGATATTGGCTTCCTGCTTAGATTTCAGCTGTAGAGATCTAGAGTTTGCATAAGTTCCTGCAAGCACAAACACTGATCACATTATGGAAGAATTTAAGGCTCTGAAACTTTCCTCTTCATATGTTCCCTATAATGAAAACTAGCTGTTAATCAGCCCTCAAGCACAATCACTGCGTATAAGGCTGTGACTATCTTGTGTATAAACATTGGGACGTGCTCCTTAGATTATTTAGCCCACCTGTTCATTGATTCCTCGGGTTTATTGCCAGAAAGCACCTCTATATGAGATCTTATAACTTGCTGAGGATGACAGGTCTTTAAATCTGATCTATTTGATTTGCATTGAGCCTGGAACTAGCTAACATTAAAATTTTCTTTCGGAAAAAAAAACCAACTCCCATTTAAAAAACCTTTTATTTATTTAGAAATACCACTGTTTACTATCAAATTGGGTATTTTTATAAGTGAGATGAGGTTGTTGGACCTAAATCTGGAGGACTCCTAGATCTTCAAGGAACATTTTAAAGAACCTTCTATAATCAAACTCAGTCTAGGAAACAGGGTGTATCCAGGAGATAGTAGTGTTCCAACTGTGTCAGGTTGGGAGGAAGGTGGCACAAAGTTGAAAGTTAGACGTTGCCTGGTTTTGGAGCAAGGAGCTAGAAACCCTCTAATTCTCTACCCTTGGCATTTTGTCCTGGCTGCATGGCCACAGACTGAAAGCTCCAAAAGCTCAGATTTCCTCATGGCATCCTGACTTTCAGCATTATCTGCATGTTTTAGTAGAAGTGCTCCAAAACCAAGTCTCCCCTGACACATTTTAATATTATCTAATCAGAATTTTGTGGAAATTCCACTGGAAAATTCTGCATGAGACCTTACTGACCAAGGTTAGAAAGAGAACGTGGCTGGCAGTAGACCAGCGTTTGTTATAGGCAGCTTTGCACCTCAGCTGGAAAACTTTTAGAGGGTCTTCAAACTCAAAGAGGTTGCAAGTTACTAATTGTAACACATCAGTAGATGGAGAAAATAACACATCCCTTATAGCTTCAGCAGTTACTCTATCTCTCTGTTAAAAATGTGCACTTTATTTGTTATTTGGATGTTACTGGATTCTACTCCAAGTCATTGATTCTTGTTATGCCCTTCTTCAGTAGATTCAAGCCATTTAATGCATGATGCTTCCTCTCCTCTATAGTACTTACGCACTGTAATCAAGTCGCTTCCATTTCTCTTGTCAAAAAGCTGCAGAAAATCATCTTTTATGTTTTTCATCATGAGGCTTTTTCTCCATTTTTCCAGTAAGAGTTGTGACTTTCTACCTTCTTTGTAGTTTTCAGCATCTTAAAAAAAATATGTACATAAGAACTGTGTACAGCATGCTTTATGTCCCTGCCAGACAGGCAAAGTCACCAGCTGCTTCTGCTGACTTCTACTATTGAGGGTTTTGCACAGCATTACACTATCAGTTGCACTGTCTCTCTGACTACCTTCTTGCATTATTTACTGTTACAATAATTTTTGTAACAAGTTCTGCTTACTTTATCGGCAGAAATGTCTTCCACATTAGACCTTGAACAGAACAAAAAAATCTTTTACATGTTTCCTTCATCAACCAAATTTACAAGCTTATCAAAAAGTGAATCTGGTTTTAGTTGAAAAGATCTATTTCCCATAAAACCATGTGACTTCGCATTAATTTTATTTCATATCCTTTAAACCATCATTAATGCAATCTTTTATGAGTTCTTCCTTTGTTTCATGTGGGTTTGATAAAAGGCAAATGGCTGATAGATACCACTTTCATCTCATTTGGCCTTTTTTGAGTAAGATGGGCATAACATTAGCACTGTTCCAGTCCTCTGGAATTTCCCTTGTGGTCTAAGATTTATTAAAAAGGAACATCATTGAGCCAGAGATCTCATCATAAGTGCAGTCTTCGTTCCTAGATTTTTATAGGTGACTGCGGTGACCTCTTTCTTCTTGCTGAAGAGATTAATGAAATTCAGTGTGTGGTACTGATTGCTGTGATGACCTTTGATGAGCTGTCTTGTCTTCCTAAAGAATGTGTTAAGAGAGTTTTTCAAAGTGAAATAGCCAGGGGAAGTGGAGTAATAGAAGAGATTTTTCCCAATATGTATTTATCCAAAAACTTTAATATCTTTCCGTAGGTTCATAAAAACACATTTCTGAATGCTTAGTCCAAGAAGTGGATATGAGCCTGGTAAGGGTACGTCAATAGATTTGAACGTATATCAGTCCTTAGAAGGAACTCGTTCTTGAACTGAGCACAAATATTTAACAAGCTGAATTTAAAACTTATAATGCAAAGTGTTGTAGGAGGCAGCGTGCATTAGTTTCTTCATTTCAACTGGAACCAAAGACAAAAATATTGAAATTATCTGAGACAGTATTTTACATATTTCTGAATTCCCTGAAACTAGGAAGCACTAAACCAAGAGTGGCTCTGAGCTTTTCTGAGGGTTTTCAGCTTGCCTCTTTTCCAGCTGCATATCCTTTACCCCATCTCATATTTTTAGGCAGTTTGGATGCTCTAGAAAAATCTCCAGTACAAAAATGAATAAAAGAGGACAATGAAAGAAAATTTTCCAAATGAAAAGCAATGATACAGAAAGGGATTTCAAGTCTTGCCTGTGCTTGTAGCAAATCAGCAAATCTAGTTCCTTTTCAGCTTGCAGCCCCTTCCAGGTCACCACTGTGGTTGCAGTGCAGTGAGGATCCTGACCTGCCTGTATGGCTGAGTTGTCTTCTTGTGAAAATAAAGGCACAAGCTGGTTTTGGCCCAGAACAGTGTTACGTGGTGCCCTGGAAGCTAGGGAGCATGTTAAGAAAGCTCCTGTAAATTTAATGGAAACCAGTGGCTAAAAGAGGTTAGATGCTCAGATTCTTGCCCTGTTCAGAGAAAGCCTTAAGCGTGTGCCAGTTCCTCATGTGTTCTCTTTGGCCTGCTGCTAGCTAACCAGCAAGTTTTTAAGTTTTAAAATAACCACATCGTGTACTGCCTCTTGCTTAATGGGCAATTTAGGAGATTTTTGGAGGAGGCTTCTGTATTTTGTGGGGTTTGTGACTGGGGTCATGGAAAGGAGCTGGAGGTAGTGCTGGGGAATATTATTGAGGAACATGAAAGCTGAACTTCTGTTGCAGCAAGCAAGAGATGAGAGAAACGAGGACATATATCTGCAGAAGTTGGGTGAACCAGGCTGTGATAGTGTCACCGCAAAAGGCACCATTTATTTATAATAAGCTGGGACGGGTATACGGTGCAAGGTCTTTTGTCTTGGTAGTTTGTTACAGAGGAAAGAGAAGAAGATAGCTGGCTACAAAGGTAATCCACAAATTCTACTGAATTTCTCTGTGGTTCTTGCAGATCAAATAGAAGTATACTGTCTAGCTTCAGTAGGGGAGGCAGTGAATTGACCTGATAGTCTTTCACTGGAGCTGTTGAATTTCAGCAGAATTTACTGCTCATAAGTAAATGAGCATAGAGGATTGCTCGTTCCATCATGCCAATCATTCTTGTTTGTTTAGTCTGTTTGTTCTGTCTTTCCTTAATCGATACTGTATGGTCATTGTAGTAAGGACTCTGTTCATGTCAGGTTTTTAATAAAGTACCACATACAGTGGTACATCTTACAAAGGTCTTATGAGGAGCGGCTGAGGGAACTGGGCTTGTTTAGTCTGGAGAAGAGGAGGCTCAGGGCAGACCTTATTGCCCTCTACAACTACCTGAAAGGGAGTTGTGGTGAGCTGGGGGTTGGCCTCTTCTCGCAGATAACTAGTGACAGGACAAGGGGAAATGGCTGCAAGTTNGGAAGTGGTGGAGTCACCATCCCTGAGGGTGTTTAAGGAAAGGTTAGATGTGGTACTTAGGGACGTGGTTTAGTGGGTAATAGGTGGTGGGGGAATGGTTGGACTAGATGATCCTTGAGGTCACTTCCAACCTTAATGATTCTATTCTATTCTATTCTATTCTATTCTATTCTAAAGTAAGAAATCTGTCATTGATCTGATTCTTAGTTACAGTTCTCTGCTGTCTACCAATCCTGTATATTTTCGGATGTATCACACAGAATCATAGAATGGATTGGGTTGGAAGGGACCTTAAAGATGATCTGGTCCAACCCCCCTGCCACAGGCAGGGACACCCTCCACTAGACCATGTTGCCCAAAGCCCCATCCAACCTGGCCTTGAACACTGCCAGGGATCCAGGGGCAGCCACAGCTTCTCTGGGCACCCTATGCCAGTGACTCACCACCTCCATCATAAAAAAAAAATTTCCTTATGTCCAATCTAAACCTACCCTCTTTCAGTTTGAAACCATTTTCCCTTGTCCTGTCACTACAGATCTTGGTAAACAATCTCTCTCCATCTTTTTTATAAACCTCCTTTAAGTATTGAAAGGCCACAAGAAGATCTCCCTGGAGCCTTCTCTTCTCCAGGCTGAACAAGCCCAACTCTCTCAGCCTGTCTTCACAGGAGAGATGCTCCAGCCCTCTGATCATCTTCTTGGCCACCTCTGTACTCACTCCAACAGCTCCACATCCTTTTTGTACTGGAGACCCCAGAGATGGATGCAGGACTCCAGGTGGGCTCTTACAAGAGTGGAGTAGAGGAGCAGAATCCCCTGCCTTGACCTGCTGGTCATGCTGCTTTTCATGTAGCCCAGGATATGATTGGCTTTCTGGGCTGAGCACACATTGACAGCTCATATCCAATTTTTTGTCTACCAGTACTCCAAAGCTCTTCTCCACCTCACTGCTCTCGATCAATTCATCCCCCAGTCTGTACTGATATTGGGGACTGCACCAAACAAGCTGCAGGACCTTGCACTTGGCCTTGTTGAACTTCATGAGGTTTGCACAGGTGTACTCCTCAAACCTGTGAAGGTTGCCCTGGATGGCATCCCTTCCCTCTTGTGTATCAACTGCACCATGGAGCTTGGTGTTATTAGAACCAATAAAAATTTCTCCAGAAATTAGGAGAAATTTCTTCTTGGAAAGGGTGGTCGGGCATTGGAACAGGTTGCCCAGGGAGGTGGTGGAGTCACCGTCCCAGGGTGTGTTTAAAGAAAGGTTGAATCTGGTACTTAGGACATGGTTTAGTGGGTAATAGGTGGTGGGGGACAGTTGGACTAGATGATCCTGGAGGTCTCTTCCAACCTTAATGATTCTATGATTCTTCACAGTGAGGGTGATGGAGCACTGGAACAGGCTGCCCAGAGACATTGTGGAGTCTCCTTCTTTAGAGATACTCAAGACCCTTCTGGACGCCCACCTGTGCAGGGCACCTGCTTTGGCAAGGGGTTTCGACTCTAGAGGTCCCTTCCAACCCCTATCAGTCTGATTCTGTGTGATTCTGTGAGTCAACCCATAGTCTAAAGGTTTGGACTCAATTGCTTTTGGAAACTAAGACACTCTTGGTAGTAGAAGCTACATTCACTAAGCATTGAGGTGCCCATACTTATTACAAGAGATGTTTTCAAATCAAACAAGGGTACTTTCTGTGGCTTCCTGTGCTTTCTTACAGGAGGACAAGGACTTTCTGTAAAGTGACTGCAATGTACATATAATATTCTAATAATTATGGAAAACTTTGTGATTTCACTTCTCACAGTGTCTGATAAGCCAAAAAAATCTTTCAGTTGTATTACATTTCCTTTCAATGTTGTACTTAGACTACTCACTAGAAGACTAGCCTTGTGACATGCTATAGTTAATAAGTTTTCCATGCTGTCAAAAGTAATAATATTAATGTGCCATTCAGTTAAATTAATTTTGTTTTGTGCGCTGGCCTGCATAAACGTGAGTGACATTTAGAAATATGATCAGGCAGGAGCTGAGGAGAAGCCAAGTGGCAAAACAGAGCGAGATGCAATCATTAAAGCAGAGAAGCCAGCTGCAAGCATGTGTGGGTAGGCAAAGAGTTACAGAAAACCACGCTGTGATGCTCAGGCATATACGTTTCTTTTCATTCATTCCTCCCTTTTGCATTTATTTAAGAAATTCATTTTCTTCTTGTAATTAAGGATTCGGTATGTTTGGTAGCATGGTCTCTTGTTTGGAAATCAAAGAGTGCGTTTCTGCTCATCTTTGATTTCAAGTGCCTTCCGCCACAGCGTTTTTCGTTTTGCAAGAGGCAGCTGATTGTAATGCTTTTAAACTGATGACCATGAAGTGTCATTTTCTGCTAATAATAACAGTGTTTTCTCTTTCCATTTCCTCCGCTTTTTAGAAAGCGGTAATGGAAGTGCTTTCTTTAAACGGTTAAAAATGTAATGAAGAGGACTGAAAGGAGGAAGCTGACAAAACCTGACTTGATAATTTTATAATAACATTGGCTGGTTCAAATTATTGCCCAACTGGCTTTCAAGTCCAATTTACCATTGTGTAGGAGAATATTACGTAATTAGGGCAGTTAAAAGAAATGCACTCTACTACCTTTCTATACATATACATATATATAGCAATAAGAAGACAGATTTGTGAAGAATTTCTATGTCAAGTAGTGCTGTTCAGAAGGAAAAAAAAAGGAGAAAAAAAAAAAGTCATTTTTGTTTCCACAGAAAGATTCTGCCAGGTCTGTTCCCTTTAAGCACGGGTAGAAAGTGGTGCTGGCATACATAAGTTCTATCACAAAGGAGTCAGCGAGTAGGACTGTAGTAGGGAAACCAGTCAAAAGGAATATGCAATTAAACTATTTCTTTTGGCTCTTCCTCACTCCTACTTTACACCGTGATGGTACCCTTACAGATACCACCTCCTGATACCTTTAATAAATTCGTTCTGTTTGTCAGATCGTTCCCTGTCCGCCCTAAATTCTCCCTTTTAAATGGACCTCGGCTTCTATTTCTGTTCTCTGTTCACATAGCATCAGTCTCTTTTCCATCTCTTCTTTAGCCTGTTGTCACTGCTAGTCCCTCTTTTACAGCACCCGAAACACGCACTCTGGATCTCTGCCTCAAGAACCCTGTTTCTTCCGAGATCTCCTGCTGTAACCTATTTCTCTTTGCTTTTCTTCTTAATTTACTTGTTATGTGGCTTGTAACTGAGCACCTTACATTAACAGAAGCTTCCTTTTCTGGCCAAGTTTGCACATTTGAAGAGGTTATAACCTGTGAAGGCACTTCTGAAATAATGTCCCTAAAAGCAAACAGGAGAGACTTTTCATCACAGACACGGTACATCCATTTTAGAAGACAAGTGGCTTATTCCTGTGAATAAAGACTGATCCTTGAATAAAGAAACACGCAGTAGGGCACTTTTCTGTTCATATTTTATTGTTTTAGAGTATTTTCTTCAAAAGCGTGATAGGGACAGTCATGAAGATGGTTCTTCCTTATCTCCAGAGGCATTTAGTACCTATTTACTGCTCGCTGTATAACAGCGTGGCTGCTCCATTCATGGGCATGAAATCCTTTTAGACAGCAAAGGAATTATTCTGCTTGTCAGATTAATGGTTTAGTTGTTAAAGTCCTTAAGTTTATATTGACTGGGTTTATAGTTAACATTTTACAAGTCTGAAATAGCTACTTCTGTAGTCAGCCTTTTGATTGGAAAGGCTGGGCAGAGCTCTGCCTCTCCTGTTCGCTTTCAGTACGTTATCCCCAAAGTAGTTCACAGACTTTGGGGTACAGTGGTACTTGGTGTGCAGACGTATTCATGTCACAGTCTCCAAAAGTGCTATAATAATGGGCCAACACATTAGCTCCAGCTTTTCTTTCTCTTTCCAGTTCTTCTTTATCTTCCCCTCTGCACCATCTATTTCTAGCCTATTTATGCAAACTGAGTTTTAAGAGCTGCTTGCTCACTTCCCACTCCTTTGCCTAATTGTGGCAGAATCATCTACATATTGTGGGGTCATCTGATCCCTGATTTACAAGCATCAGAGAAAAAAGTTGCATTTCTCTTCTGAGTGTACCTATTGCAGGTTTGAAATTTTCTGATTTGTTCTTTAACCATGTATTTATAAAAAATTCAATGCCTTTGGAACTGATAATATTAAGGACAGCTGCTGTGCCAATACAATTTCAGGTTTAAAGAAAAAGAGGGAGCCCAACAAACCAGTATTTCCTTTTCCCAGTATCATCCCTGTTTGTCTTGAGGGGTGTAGAGGAGCAGTATTTTCCCAATTGTAGAACCCAGCGATGTGCACAGGCTGCTAATTCTGTCCACTTGCTATGGTGGCTTAATTGAAAAGTTGTGACTGGTTCATGTAATCCATTTCTGCATCCATGTGATTCTGTTCCTAGTATTATTGCGACACCTTTGCAGTTTAGTGTGTGAAGATTCTGTCATTATAGTTTACCCAGGTTTCCTGAATTTGGAAGACTCTAATTTAGGTTATAACCCACCTTTGTGCTGTCCCTGTTTTCTCCATAGAGTTTTAAAACATTTTGTTTGATGCAAAAACTATACAGTGAACATTATGAGCTTCTGTTGTAAATATTGATTGGCAGAAGGATGTCTTCGCCCACAAACCACGTCCTATTGTGTTTTTCTCAGGCTTATGCAAATATCCACAATCAAAACCAGGTATTGAAGTTGGAAAACCACCTCACTGTATTTGTATCCTTCCTCTACTGACTATTTTGGGGTCTTAGATCCAATTACGAAAAAGCATATGGTGCTGTGGCTCATTATTTTGGTATTGTTTTACCAAGAGAGCTGCAAGCATCAACTTTCTCGTAATATCTTCCACAAAAATGTGGAGAATGTTTATATTAAGAAGATAGATATCGCTGTTAGAGATTCTGCAGTGCGAATGAGAGTAATCTGCATAAATAGCATTTTTCTCTGTAGCTCATTAGGAGAGTGTACTGCCAAGGCAAAAATGACTACTGACAAATACAGGAAGAAACATGAGACAGGCAGGAGCCACTTAGAGTCATCTCTAAAAAGTCCAGATTCTCAACAGGACTTCAAATAGCCTTTTCTAAGCTGAAGAAGTGTTAGCAGTGCTGTCTATGTCATTTATGTTCTGCTCCATTGCATCCTCTTTAAATGTAATGAAGTTGTGAAGTCGCTTAGATGGAGAAAGTCTTTTGATTGGTGTTTAGGCATTATACATGAATAGGTTAATGTCTCTGAACCTCCCAGTTGGAAGTTTCTAACACTAACTTACAGTTTCCATCAGAGATCAAAGTAATTTACTAACATAAATTATTTATACAGAGGACTGAAAGAAATTTATAATAACAATAAGGCACCTCCATGAGATAATCACCATACCAGAAGCACTCATCTGTACCTTGTAGCCCTGCAGGGGTTTGTAATTATCTCCTGCAAACCACACCTCTAGTGATTGCTTTTTGTTGCTTCATTGCAGTGCTGCCACTTGCAGTATTTTGCCTGACAAATATTTTTTAAATTTAAAAAAAAAAAAATCTTATGAATAGAAAACTTGTGGCAGTCATACAAAGGGAAAATGTTAAAAGTATGAGAAATACTGAAGAAATGCAGTTAATACAGGTTTTAATAACAACAAACAGGTACTAAATGTGATTCTGTAGGCATTTAAAGAGGTTCCTGTGCTTTTTTCTTCAAGTTATTCACTGGATTGAGCCCATCATCTGCTGCCATTTCCTGTGGCTTGATGGTGATCTATGGAAAACTAGCTGTTTACATGATGCTGGCTTCTTCTCCATGCTTCCTACAACTAAAAACACATTAAAAGAGGCTAAAAGTGCATTAAATGCTCTGAAAAAATTACTCTTCTGTGTAGATAATTGTAGTATTTGCAGAGAAGCATAACATGATTACAGGTGGAGAAAGGCTGGGGAGAGGTGATGGTCTCTGTGGCAGTAACTGTGTTTGTAACGTACCTCCTCCAGCCTCTGCTGAAGCACTCAGATTCTAACACCATTTTATGCTTACAAAACACACTCTAGTCTCAACACAAGTCTAAAAACACCAACAACAACCAAAAAAAAAAAAAAAACCCACCCAACCAAACCCCAGTCAAAGGAACAATCAGAAGCATGGTATGGATTTCAAAGTACCCTCCAAAATAGATATTTAGCTAGTCTGTCAATGAAGGACCTTTCTGAGGAATACAAGGCAGTACAAGCTCCTGTGCTGCTACAACCAAAGCTCCTCCTCCTAGTGAATCTAGAGGTGAGGGCAGAACCCTTGAATGTCCGGCAATACGCGAGTACAAAGGTCTCCAAGATGGAGGACTAAAATGAGCTTTCAAATATACCCTGTTTCAGTCCTATTCAGGGCCCCATGAATTAACCAGGCTAATTTAAACCAAGTCTACAGAGTAATAGAACAGCAGCCGTGGAGACGACTGGGTGGCTAGGTGAGCTGCGATCATAATGACACAAATCAATAAGCAATTGATTTCTTCCATTCTGAACAAGCTGCAAGTGATAGATCAACTTCACTGTTAGCTTAGCCAATATGGACTTCCAGAACCGAATGTCAGGGGAACAGGAGCATGTTTTGCTGTCACCATGCCGTTGCAGGCTCTGTTAGAGCCGAGCGTGAGCTATGCAGATTGCACGGCTGTAATCCGTATTTCCATGATCTGAATCTATGCTGGAATTTATAACAGTATGTGCAGGCAGGGAGGAACAGTAAGTCCTTCCATAGAAATGCAGTCCATGCTGTGAAAGACAGCTTAGGTTATTTTAGATATGAGTTAAAAATGTAAATTTTTTTACATTAGGATCTCTTCTTTTGAGCAAGGTCAGAACATCATTATAGCCCTCCTGGGTCAGATAGAGGTCTCTGAGATACTGCTCCCCAACCAGCCCCTTTCCAGCCTGAAGACTGCTAATCTACTTAGCTCTTCCTTCTGCAGAAGCTGTGTCATGTATTTGATCGTTCCTGCTGCTTTTGTTGGAATCTTTCCCAATTCTGTCACATCCTTTTTGAGGTGGGGAGGATACCATAACGGCATCAGTTTTCAAGCTAACGGCACATGTACATTCTGACAGTGTTTTTATATGTGATACACACATTTAACATGAGCTATTTTGTTGTGTTCTTTCTAAGCATTTCCTAATTATACATAACTCTGTGTTATTTGACCACTGGTGGTTATTGAGCCGATGTTTTGCAGGGAACTATCTATTACAATCCCTGGGGCTCGTTCCCAAATTGTAATAATCAATTCAGAGTCTGTTGCTTTAGAGGTGTTGCATTATTATTGCAGTTTCTAAGTGGTTTTTTTTTTAAAAAAAAATAAAAGGAACAATAACTACATAATGCCATTCTTATATATATATATGACTCCAGTCTTTTGTCGGGAACAACAAAGAATCCTGCGTCCCCAAGGGAGTCTTCTGAGACAAGCCCACGCACCTTTTGATAAGGGAGGAAGGTGTAAACTCTGAAGTATAGCTGAGTATCTGGCATGCGTCCTTCAGATGGGTATACTGCAGATGCGTATTGAAACCTGGATAAAAAGTGATTGTGTGTAAAAGCTGTTGAGAGAAGAACTGCCACTGATGCTGAAAATTTGGCTTAGTGGATAAAGTTCAGTTTCTCTTGAATGACTTGGAAGCTTGAGCACAGGGTTGGAAAGGAACATTTTTGTTCCTTTTACATGGAGGGTAAAGTCCTTAGGACATGGGCTGTCTTTTCTCTAGCAAATACCCACTGCATCCATGAATACGTGACCCATTTGCTCTCAGTAGCGTTCACCCAGCTTTCCAGAAAAGGTTCTAACTTTGCCTCTTTCCCCTTGGCTCTTCGAAGCTGGTAAATTGCCATGTTCTTTTTGCATTTGCGGTACAGGGGAAAAGGTGCATAATTCCCGCAAAAAAAAAAAAATTACCTAGTGTCTTAACAAAAAGCTTGGATACATCCCCAAAACTTTTCAACAATCAACCTTCCAATTTATTCTAAAGCAACGCTGGAACCAAAGAGGTACATCTTGATAGAAATGTACTTTATACTCTACTGCCAGAATAAATTGTGGAAACAGACATGTGCCATAAGAGCTACGGTCTTGCAAAGAGAAGCATTGCTGTCTGAAACGCTTTATGGACTGTTCAGTGTAACCTGATTCTTCTCGGTTCAAAAGCGACCTTGTTACACCCCTAGAGATACCGCTGTGCCTGAAAGGAAGTTGGAAAGCAGCTCAGATGATCCTAGCAGTACTCACCTCTTCTCTCTCATATCTGCAGGTTCAAATCTATTAATACTCCTTTTAAAACAAAGTTCCTGTAATTCTGATTGTAATTCAGCCTTTCCCTCTTTGCCAGGACTGTTAGGAAGGTACTAAGCAATGAATTGCAAATGGTTGCGTTTGGCAGGATCCCAGATGATCGGCTGCAAGGCTGAAGGCAAAACCAAATCTTTCCAGCCCTTCGTGATGTGAGGAGGGATGCACTGTGCACTTTCACAGCCTGTATCAGTCTGTTGGGTTTTGCCTGTCAGAAAAGAGACAAGTCTTTTTTTTATACTGAATGTTCTGTGCTTTGTGTTTTTTATGCTTTTTGGTTTTGTGACAAAGTGTGGTGAGAAAGATCAACATTACTGTGTCACAGAAAGCAGTCTAGTGTGTGGTACTTGATTTCCACTGAAACTCAACCTGAAAAAAACCCAAATAGTCATGATTTGTTTTAAAGGGCAAACAGTATTTGTGGGAACCTGGTTGTCAGGGGTGAAATGCTGAGCAGTGTAACTTACTGTGCAGCCAGCACAGATCTTGTCATTTGGCTCCATACAGGACAGTTGCTGTGAACTCCAGTTGCTGTGATGGACCTGAGGTTATCAAGGATTTAAGCTGGGCAACTTTTGGCAGATGTCTCATGTTGCTCATTCGAATGTTTTGTCTAACAATAGGAGTTTGAGATGTATGTGGAGCTTTCACAATTGTATTTTTAAAAGGTACAAAAAATGATTAAAATATAACACTATGTCTTGTTCGCTTTCACAGCAAGAAAAACTGGGCGATATCTGCTTCTCCCTCCGTTATGTGCCTACGGCTGGCAAACTGACTGTCGTCATTCTGGAGGCAAAGAACCTGAAGAAGATGGATGTCGGTGGACTATCAGGTACGTACATGAAAATCCACTCGTAGATTTTACAGGCTTGTAAAGGCAGAAAAGCAACTTGCTTTCTATCAGAGATCTCTTGGTTGAGACGGTAAGGGCTCTTGTTCACTGTGTGAGAAATGTGGTTTGTGTTTTCTCAAAGTTAGGGCATGACTGAGTATATCAGAACTCATCCTAGCTTCAAAAATGTAATTTCATTAGACGTTGCATTCCACTCCCCGACAAGGTCTGCAGAGTTAAACAGTCATATGACAGTGCGAGCTCTCTGTACTTTCCTCTCTCCTGTTGCCTGGAGATAAATACAGACTATTCAGGCAAGAGACAAAAATCTGACTACAATTCCTATAGTCTGTTTAGTCTCACAAAATGTGAGCATTTCCCTGCAATGTTACTGATAATACGTAATAGAGGAACTCACCGCAGGTCACCATGTTGACTGGTGGTTGAGGTGCTAGGATAATTGTTTCTACATTTGAAGGGCTCAGGTGTGATTGCTCCCATGCACAGCATTGGGAGTGCTCTGCATTTACATCTACACCGGTAATCAAAATGACGGTCTCGCAGTTGTGGTAGTCAGTGAGCTTGATAGCTCCAACATGCTCAGTACCTACAAATAGTCCTCATAGTCTTACCTCGTAATAAGGCTATGCACATCGTGAGCGAGGTGATGGATGCCGTCTCTGAGGGCATGGTAGCACGTGTGACATCAGGGCTGTGTCTCTGTGGTGGGGCTGTGGCCCGGAGACCTGGTAGAGCTCCGTGTAGGCTTCTGTTCTGCTGTGTCTGGAATTCTTGGACACAAATTACTGTTTAAATTACCAATTAGTTTAGACCAAATTAAATAAAAAGATGCTTTACAAGGAGAGGTCTTTCCAGGAAAATTTTATTTTCTATACCTTCTGTTTAAAAGAGACAGTTTCTGCTGACCATTGAGAACGAGGATATTCCCAGCGCAGGTCTAGAACTGAAAACTTTTCCCGCTGTCACTAACACAGAGATGATGTAATGGCTGATTTTTGAATTAACAAGTGACAAGAAAAAAGTGTTTTGTTTTTATTTTCTTATAATCTTAGCACAAGGTAAGAGTTATATCCAGAATACACAAAGGAACGGGGACCTGCTAAAAGCAAGCCTGAAGGTTTTATTTACCGCTTTTGATGAACAAGAACAGGAGGGCCTTCACTAAGTGAGGGGA
The DNA here is from genome assembly GCA_013399095.1 of Psophia crepitans. NCBI lineage: Eukaryota > Metazoa > Chordata > Aves > Gruiformes > Psophiidae > Psophia > Psophia crepitans. Next base: position 220,325 of record VWZZ01001868.1, read on the forward strand.
AATAAAATCTCTTACCAGTATCTTACAAGTTATATCTTTTTTTATTTTGCTTCTAAAGTCTTCCACTGTATGGCAACAGACATGGTAAAGTAAAAGACATCAAAATGTTGTAATCATTACCTGAATCAAGTCTATTTTTTTCTTGTCTAAGATGGAAACTGGATTAGGACACACGACTAATAGTTTCCCTAATGCTTGTGCTGAACCAATTGCAAATTAATGTTCTTAAGCACTTTTACTTCCTAACTGTTTCCTAATGAAAGATTAGATTCCTATAATGAGGAAGTGTGGCGTTTTTTTGACTCTAAGTGTAGCTCTAAGAGCCAGAGCATCTATATTCTTTTCCAAGCTTTCCAAGAAATGTGATGGATAATGGATAGTCAACTCATAAGGCAAGAAAGAAAGAGGCAGGGGAAGCACTAATGAACTGAAGACCTTCTACAAACTTCAGATGGAAAATATAATGCATTGTGTTGGAAATAACTGCAAGGAAATGAATGGGCTTCAGCACATAGAGGACATTTAAATATATTTCTAGAGGTTGACAGGTTTTGTTCTCCTTTTTTTAAGGCTGTGCCAAACTAGAAACATCATGTTCTCTCAGAGACAAACAAACCCAATGGGATAGCGTGGTTGTACCAGGAATTCAAAAGTCACTGACAGTGATAAATGGCAGTTAGTACTGTATTTCTGAGGCTGTAATTATAGATTAAATAATGTTGGTTTAAAGTGGATCCAGTATCTTTCATTAGGGAATTTATCTTTTGAATAAATTATGCAGAAATAACTTTTGAAATCAAGCTGAGATTCTGTTGTCATTATTCACAGTAAATAATACCTACTCTCAAAGTACAGTACTGCTAAGTGGTAATGAAGGTGACAGGATTTTATCTCAATTAGGGAGCGCTTTCTCCACCAGTTTTGTTATTGTGTCTAGATACTAAAATGGCTTTTTGTTTTGCAAAACTGAAAGTTTTGCATTGCAGTGGAGGCGGGAAAATGTTAACAATCAAATGTGATCTCAAACTGAGTGTTACCTATATACTCAACAGCACTTACTGTCAGCGAGGGAAAGCCATTAGCAGGAGGTGAAAATTACGTAGTTGTCACAGACAGGGGGAAAAAATCTTAGAAGTTTGTCAAAAATAGGCAAAAAGTATCTGCTTTTGGGTTGAGAATATGTCTTTTTGTTATTCTCTCCTATTTTGGAGAAGATGCTGGAAAAGCAGAAGACAGACTTTTGGCAAGGGCTCTGCTTTCTCTTGCATCCAGCCTTTATGCCTCCCTTTGGAGGTTATCTGCCTTGCGGAAAGGCGGAGGAAGGCCCTGGCTCCTGCGGGAGGCCTGACATAGGGCTGCCAAGCATTCGCAGCACAGCGGCGGGCGACCTTGCAGTTTTCTTCTGGCTGCTTCTCTCCGCATCTTGAGTTTTACTGCTGCTAGTAAATATCTGCCATACCTTTGCACCTCAATGGTGTGGAAAGCTTTAGCGTTTATGTCACCTTTAGTTCCAATACGAAGAACCAGTCGCTGTGGGTCAGTAGTCTTCTGCACTTCTATTTAGTAAATTATTAAAAATTGGAATGCATTCATAGTTGTAGTCAATCAGCCTTAAAAACCTGTTTGGTTTTCAACACGTGTATTTTATGTTTTGCAGATATAGAGCCCAGTTAAGAAAGTACCTGTCAAAAGCGAGACCAATCAAAGTTGATTGAAAGTACTACCTTTCCTAGCATTTCTACAGGGTGAAATTCTACTGGTGAAACCTTAATCCTGCTAGTCAGTGTATATATCCCATTTAATGGTTACTACAGTTGCAAAAACAAAAAAAGCTTTTCTCTAGTGTTTTGAACTTTTCCATAAATTTTATTAGCAGTCAAAAGCCAAGCACAAATTACTTCAGAAACAGACAATAAAAGACAACAGACTAATCATCAAATTCATTAGACTCCTTGTAACAAAACCAGATTACCCATCTGAGCAATAAACTCCCAGGTCTTAAACTTAATTGCAACATCAGGCTGTGACTAAAGCAAACCTTGGCTCAAACACTGGAACTGTTCAGCCTGAGCTCATCAAGTCACCACAACAAGTGGAAATTATTACTTCTGGTGAGCAAGGGCCTCTGGCAAACAATTATGCATGTTTTAAAATGGCATTTTAATTATTTAAATTATATTCAAATGCATTTTTAATGAATCTGACATCTGGCAGGTGATGTGTAGGAATGTAAGCTATAAATAGATTATTTTTATTTGTCTGAATTTGGTGAACTCTGGTTACATGGTTTTATAGGTATCCTTCACCCAAAATGTCTACGAGACTTAGAAACTCAGGTCTAAGTAAGGGAATTTACACTCCCAAGTCACTGTGTTGGTTGTTTTTATTTCATTTCATTTAGGTGATTCGCAAAATTGGAAGATTTCAAAACCATTTTGCAGTTTAACCTCTCCAAACAGGCCGTAGAAATATTGTCTGGCTAATTCCTCGGTGAGGGCACAATGAAGCTCAGCAATACCGTTCGGTTCACAAGGGTCATCTATAAATTACAATATGTTACTCAGATTTACAGTCCCTTCTGCTGCAGAAAGAGGGCAGGAAATATCTGCATCTCCCATATGAGATGTTCATTTAAATGAAAGTGGTAGTGATTTCAGATATGGTTTTAAATGAGTATAAAACTTTTATCTAAATTAATTTTAATCTTGTTTTTTATTTGTATCTTTTACTTAGTTTCTGAAGAAAAAATGGTTGTTTAACATCCAGAACATCTGACTAGCAGCCAGATGTGGTCTGTGCGATAAATATGGTGCTGCTTTTTATTACATAGGAAGATTCCCAATATTAATGCACATTTATGCAGGCAGTTCTATGGATTTCCATGTATTTTGTCATACCCTCCATTTGTATTCATTTTTGTTCCTAACATGAAATAAAAGCTTTCATTTCAACTTCCAGCAGCTTTTCCTGCTTTGACCAAGCCAATCATTTAATAAATTACCTGAATACATTGAAAAACATTTTCCTTCTGAACCTTCAGAAGAGACTGGGTCTGGCACCAGGACAGGCTGTCGTTATGGGTATTTAGCTACCCAGGCCCTTCAGCCTGAATGCCTTTTTTTAAGAACTTCAGTGGCTGTATGGATTAGTGGCAAAATAATGTTTTATATCAAAAACTCATCTCTTAGTGGCTGATAGTAAGTATAAGCCTTAACATAGCTTATCATCTTTTCAGGATTATTTCAGTATGGTTTATTCCTTCTAAAAATCTTTGAAAGCTAATGTGTTGGGTTTTTTCTCTGTGTATTATTTAGTATGCTTAGCTTTTAGTCAACCTAATTATCAGGAATGTATCCTAGTAGCAAGCAATGTACCCTCCGCTTATCTCCTCAGCACTGCTGCCTCTCACCACTCCCCCGGTCAGACCCTGGGTTTCAGTGGGGACGAGATGCCCAGGCTGGCATGGACTCAAGTATTGCCATGGAACTGTTGCCAAGTAGCAAATTTCTAGCAGACCCTAAACTTTACCTATCTGTGCCAAATTAATGCTTAGGAAGAACTGCAAGGAGGAGACGATTGGGATTGGATCCACGAGCTCTTCCTTCTGCAGAAAGCTGCAGATAAGCCGTGAAGAGAAAGCCGCCCATAATCCAGTCCATTATGTGTGAAAGCTAATCTCAATATTTATGAGTTATAAACAGAAAATACACAGCACCTCTTTGTGTGTGCCAAGCCAATACTATAAATCAGAACCGCCCCTGAGGACCAAATGGTACTATAGCAGAAATAAAGCTAGTTTTCTACAATTACACATTTAGTTTAAATACTGATTTCAAATTCAGAAGTCCTGGTTGGATGTCTTAGAAAAGAATTGAAAAATTAAAAATTGTTTAGAGATCGGCACTTTGAAGACAGAGTGAATGCTCATAAATTATGCAGTCAGAGCATTCACTTTAATAACTTCATTAAAACATAAGAAATCTTAAAAGCTAGCTAACACAAATGCAATATTATGGGAAGAGAAATACACTATTAGTGCCGTGGCCTTGCTATAAGCCATATTGTAAGCATAACTCAGTGAATATTAAGGGAAAAGAAAACAGCCTTATTAAAAGATGAAAATAAAAATAAACAACAAACACCACTACCACAACAGCTGCATTTGCAACTAGCCTAATCCTAAAGAATCCAACAGAGATCAGTACCAACAAATATTTTAAGATTTCTAATTAGTGTGAGGACTTCTGCAGCATCTAATATCCCAGTATCTCTACTGTGATACACTGGCAGCTTCCAACAGTAGATGGCTGCAGCAATATATCTCTCTAACGCCTGCAAAACCATCTCACAGCACCGCAGTAAATTCACGGTGGGTTCCTACAGTAGTGATGGGATCGGTCACCAAATCTCTATCGTGTTAAAATCTTTCTCTCCTGCCTGAAAGAACATTCCTGTTGGTGACATCTTCCTTAAGACTGGACAGTAGGGAGGGGGGCTCTTGTCTGAAATGGCCCTCTCTCAGTCGGTAAATAGGTCTTAGGGAGTGGTTTCTTCTAATCCCAACTCAAGCCTTTGGCATCAAACCACCTTCTTCCTCACGCTAAACGCTGAAGAAGACAGTTCCAAAACCGAAGTATATTACAAATTGCAATGTATTCATCACAGAAGCCATGTTAAAGGATACATAAACTACCATATTCCATGGCAATTTGGGGAGCCTTACGATGAAGCTGTCAGGTATCTGTCCATTTTAGAGTGAGTACACAATTTCCACTAAATCGTATGTTACAGGCTATTGCATGCAATAGTACATTGTATTAGATGAACCATCAGATGTGGCAATTCTGACAAAGAAGCAGAGTCAAATTGTTCTGCTCTTTTTTTTCCTCCTGCGCTTAAGACGAGGAAAAATAGATTGTGCCTGCTGATTGCCAGTGGAGTTGTACAAAGCCTGTAGACATTGCACTGAGAAACCTTCGGACAAACACCGCGCTGCAAAAGCACCTGGGCTCAGGAGGTGTTTGAACAGCTTCTTGATTTGAGGAAGGAGACGAAGCTTATTGTGTGTGTACATCTCCTTAATCGTACACACTGACCAAAGGTACAGGAGATCAGCACCCAGCTGTCTGAACTCTGCCAGCAACAATAGCCATAATTTTCTGGCATTGCTACTGATTTCCCCCTCACCCTCCCTTCCTCAAAACCAAGAGCGGGAAGACTTCTTACTCTTTTATTTGAATAGCCACACTGAAATAATGCATTTTGTGTGTGATTGTATGCGTGCTTCTTTCTGATTAAATTATAGTATGTTTTTATTTGGTTACACAGTCCCAAAGCAAGTGTGAAGATGTGTGTTAATTACTTATATGAAAATGAGATGGTTAATGCTTTAGGTTTTCAAGCTCTACAGAATTTCATAGCAGTGTGAGTGGCTGTAAAATGGATTTAAAAATACTGTAGATAGATTCTGGAGTCCTTAGGGAAATTAGTCAGTTCTCTTACGAGTAAGTTTAATTTATTTTTACTCTCTGAAAATTGCAGCCTATGTCTTTTCTTTTAATGGGTTTGAAGAAAAAAAAAATATGAACTCAAACAGAAAATGTCTTTTTTCATCTCTATAAATACAGTTTAGATCAGTGCTTAAATGCTTGCAGAAAATAAGGAAAGTATAATTGAGGATATTTCCTTTTCAGGTCTGTGTCGTCATGTGGGTTTTTAAGACAGCATGATGAGCATTTTATTAGCACTGTTAACGTGGTTGAGGTTTGGTGAAGCTTGCAGAGCTTTCTCAAGGAGTAGAAACAACTTTAAATTCAAGTTTTTGCATTACTTTAAATGCCACAAGCATTTTTTATTTGTTTAATGCCATGTGGGCAAGGAAGACGGCTAGTTTCTGCTAGATCTTTATGTGGTTACTTTTTATAGGCCCCCTGACTCAGTTTGCAACGTGTAACTCCTCTGTGCACACATCTCAACAGAAAGAAACGTTTCCCAAATCAGACCCTGGATCCTGATCCTCAATTATCCCTGAAGAGAGCAGGGGTTGTATGCTGGAGAGGGAACTGCGCTTCTCCTCTAGTACACTGTGCTGCAAATACGTCTGCGATGACAGAGAAGTGTGTACTTCAGTGTAAGGAGAGAGGTGGGAAACGGGTGTTTCCAGTTATTTGTTGGTGTCACTGCTTTGCACGTATGCTTTAGGGGTGATAGTTGTTCAGATCTGTTCACACATTTGGCGAGTGAAGCGCTCCGCTGCCAGCTGTGAGATGCTTATCATTCAGCAAAAATGGAAAAATAAGTTTTCCCATTGCCAAATCCAAAATTTATTTTCCAAAACCTTTCTAAGGTGGGAGCCAAGTCCTGCCCTCTCTTCTACTGAATGCAGTTTCCCAAAAAAGTCCCATTACCCTACTTGAGGTAACAGGAGAGGAACAGAATCTTGTTGCTGATTGGGATTGAGGTATCACCATTCAGTTACTCTCACTGTGCCTTTTGTGCCTTCTGTGTGTTTCAGGAGAATGATACGGATCTCGGTGGGATTCTCTTTGCAAATATTTTATCCCTTACTTCTATGATGTTATTGATGAGGCAGAAAACACAGCATTTAGGCTTTCTTCCTTCCTTCCAGCACAGACCACAATGTCTTAGAGCCACCTTGTTCTAGTTGAGTCAGTCACAGGGGTTTGATTAACTGCAAATTGCCTGCCAACAAGGTGGAACAGTGAAGCCCAGAAATGCCACTTTTCCCTTGTAAAGAAGTTCATGTGTGGTGGAGGAGAGAATTTATCTGGATTTTATTCCTATCTACCTTTCTTGTGCTTTTGTTTATCAGCAGTGAAAGTCAGCACAGTAAGTGTCCTCTCTTCATGAGGTTCTTCTGTATCATCATTAAGGTGTCTTTACATCTTTGTAATAAACTGAATAGCAATATGATTGGTTTTAAACTAAAAACTGTGGGAGTTTTTCCTCCATTATACCAGTCTTGTTGATAAGATGGTGCCAGATGTGTTCCTCTCAACTTATGGATCACCAATGTAATGCAACAGTAAAACTGCTAATATGGAGGGACCATGTCCTTATGGTTGTTAGTACAGTCATTTTAGTCCACAGGAGGAGATTAAAATTTTCTTCCTCTTTTGTTGATGAATATGTTATTGCTCATTCCCCACATGAATTCCTCTCTTTTCTGCTGAGCTATCTTCAAGTTTACAAATGACAACGTTTTTTACTCTCTTTAAATCAAAATAATTTATGTGCAGGGGTTTCTTGTGGCATCCCATCACATTAGATGTTAATGTAATACTTACTGAATAGTACAATATATAACTCTTAGTAAGGAAAGATACAAATAAAGCAGAGATTACACAGCATCTGTCCAGTATGTGTGCCAACAGCCATAAACTTCTTTATTTGACTGGAAAATTCAAATATTATGTAAGACAATTGACCAATGTGCAATGGGTAACATTTAGAGGTTTTCTTGCAAAACATGCTGAAAAGCAAACCTGCCATAAAGAATCCCACCCGTTGCAAAGCTCAGCTGTTTTCTACTGTTTTTGTGAAGGCAGAAAGGAGGATTTTCTGTATTGTGAGCTTTGTCACGACATAATCTCTCTCAGGTTTGAGTTTGTTGAAAACCAAATAAAGATACAGATATACATTATAAAAATGTGCATGATCTAGTAGTAGTCAGTACCAAATTTTAACTTCTGTCCTGTAAGTAGTGACACGTGAGGATTTCAGGATCCAAATGTAATCTCTGCAGCTCAGCAGCATCTCTGTAGGAATTGCTTCAGGTCAGAGAAGTAAGAGGTTCAGTTTAATCTCAGCTATCAAACACAATTTGTGGGACCTCTTTTTCTTCAGATTCCTGGCGGTATCACAGAACACTTTACATATACAGGTCTGCAGGTTAAAGTCACCTTTCCATTGAAGAAAGTACGGTAATGTCCAGATTGAGCCCGAGTGAGAAAGCATCTTAAATGCTGTTTGAGCCTCTCCAGAAATCTTTGCAGAAGAGCTGGCTCCAGGGCCAGTCTCGTTACAACATTGTTGTGAGGGGCTGAGTTCCTGCAGTCAGTTCCAGGAAGCTGAGTTGAAGTACTCAGCTATATCAGTTGCTTCCCATCAGCAAACCATCACATGCTTGTCAACCTTTGAGGGATGCTAAAAGTAGTGATTATGAGAGCATGCAACTTAACAGGTTTTTTCAGTTCAGGCACCCTGGCTATGTAGGATGTGAAGAACTGCTTATGTAAGGATGTGACAGCATCAGCAAGTCTTGCGCTGCAAATTGTTTCAGCTGGTTGGGAGCTAAGTTAATTCAGGCTGCTCCCTCATGGCTGAAAAATAGAGGGGAGAAAGTTTTTAATTAAAAAGAAGTGTGTGTTACTTCACAAATAAGGTATTTGGGATCTGGATATGTAAAGCTGTGGGAGCAAAGGTGTTTCTGGTAGAGGTTCCTGCTGTTATCACTGAAAGTCACTTTCCCTGGGGCTAGGCAAGCTTAAAAGGTATCAGACGAAACACCTTCCTGGATGGTGCAAGTCAGGGACTGGCTCAGCCGTTCCTGGAGAGTATCCATAGTGCACCATTACTGAGGAGCATCTACTTCAGGAAGTTACTGGCTGGCTTCTGGTCGGGAAATCAGCACTTGACAAGAACAATCTTTCCATCTGCTGCTCTGCTTAGTCTGTGTGTCTGGCAGTCCCTGTGGGAGAGCAAGTGAGTGATTTCCTAATTGATCTAGTTCTGTGACCTGAATTAGTCAGGAAATAGACTCATGTATGAGATAGATGTTGCTTTTGTCTCATCTGGGCATGAATTGCACCATGGTTTGAATTCTTCTCACAACAAAATGGAACAGTGTAAGAGAATCCACACCAAAGCATAGACAATAATTTGTTTTGTAAATGAAATTATTCAGACAAGCACATCTTCCACACACACCAGTACACACTTTCCTTTGTGTACCTAATATGTCTACGATATTATGAAATACCAATTGCTATAGTGTCTAGGTATTATGGTCCTCAGTTTCAGATTCCATGAGGTAGCAGGGGATATGGACTTGATAGCTTTTCAGCCTTGAGATAGGTTTTGCACTGATGAAATGTTCCATTGCATTAAGAGTTGGCAAAAGCCCAAGGCCAACAGTAGTCCTCTAGTAATTTAAAATATAATTCTGTGAGCAGTGGAATTATAAGGCATGATTTCCTTTAAATTTCAGAGTGTGACTGGGTATTCTGATGTCTAATAAAATACGTGCTTCAATTGAAACTTTTTTTCACAGTTTGAACATACATAATATCTCTTTTACACATGGTTTTTCTGGTGTGTAGTAAGAGGTGAGACCATGTTGCCGCTTTCACCTCATATAGGGATACTTAGTAGGGTCTCTCTATTCCGCCTGGCTGCCTACTTTCACAGAGCTTGTAGGAATTTAATATCCTTGAGAGGCCTGTGATCCTGTCAAGTTTGATTGACACTGGCCAATACACTAAAAAGGTATGGAAAGAGGACAGTCAGTCCTGTACCACAGGCTGGTACCTGCACACAAATAAAACAATGATTTCCTACACTGTGTTTCCTTGGGAACCCAAAAACCCAAACAAACAAACAAACAAAAACACAACAAAAAAAAGCCCTTTGTTTTATTGTAAATCCAATGACAAACATACTCTGATGATTCATATTTAAATCTATTCTCATTTTCTTGTCATGTTGTGTTTTTTTTCTTTCTGATCGCTGGATAAAGCAAATGAATACATTTTTTAAAAACCTAAATAGCTGCTCCAGATCGTTCCATTACTTCCTCTCTAGTTTTAATTGCTTTCCATGCATAGGAGACCCTGAATCTGAATAACCTAAGCCATACCCTGATTTTAGAAAACAAATTTTGGCTTTGATGGCTGTTGGCATGGTAGTTCAGCAGAGAGCGCAGTCCCCAAGCATTCCGTTGCTGTGCGTTTGCATACAGGTTCGCTTTCTGCAGAGCATTCACAGGATGAGCGCTTTGGCTTCTCTTGTTTACATGCTGTTTGCTGTATGTTTCTCTTTGTTTACAATTCCAGCATATTTGAATCCTAATAGGTTAAATGGAAGAGAAGACTAGCATCATCCACAGCGCTGCTGCCTGACCTATCCAGCACATGCATCTTGCTTTTAGAAAAGCCCCATCATTTTTCACTAGCACTTTGAGGTACATTCAAATCTGCTTTGGCATCTGTCCAGCCCTGCATAATATCAGGCAGGGGACATCCTGTCTGAGAGAACAGATTGTTAGTTCAATTATATTCCTGAAATTGAGTTAAATTTCCATGAAATCTACTTCAAATGTGAAGAACCCTAGGGGAATGGGTTTTTTTTTGTTTCTTTGACTTATATTATAGCAATCAGGCATACTAAATGAGATGCATTGTATAAGCGCGTGTTCTGCGTGCTGTTTATGGCTGTTTATCTCATGTTTTGATAACAGGGTGAAGTGAGCAAATTGATACCGCTGCCATCTATAGACAAAAGAAAGTTATTGTACTCAGCTTGTTAAAGGTGGAGGAGCTTGGACTTCTCTAAAATTTTTTTAATGATGTTATATTGTAACCAGAGAAAATATAGAAAAGCTCTAAGCTGCTTCTCAATATGATTAATCACAATTCCTCATTAATGATGATCAAATGTTACGTCACTGGCCTGGGTTTCCACAGTCCTTCAGTATCTTTGGGTCAGACTCGTTTAGAAGTACTGTCTCAGGACCATTGCTAACCGTACTGGACTGAGAAGTGTATTTTGCTAGTCAGGGTCATGTCTGGTGTGCTGAAAAGAATGGTAGCCTTACTGTAACACATAGCATTTCGGTCCATTTTTTGGTAAAAGGACAGATGGTGCAATTTTTCTGGCAGAGATCCAAGCATCCATATGGTACAGTAGTGTTCTGTATTAATTCTAGTGTTGTTTCATTGAAAGATAACGTTCTGGTCAAATGCAAACCGTTCATGCTCAGTTTTGTAGTTTTACTTTTGTTTTTCTCTGTTAATTTTTATTTATTCTCAGAAGTATAAAAGCCATCTTCACCATCTGCCAGTTTTATCTCTCCATGTACACTGAACATTTATTTTCCTTGTTGTTTCTCAAATTGCATGCATAGCTTAAGAAGTGAAAACTGGCTGTAACACACAGAGTTAGATTTTGCCATGCCACAACATACCAATAAGATGTATTTTCCAATTGTCCCACTGACTCCTATCAGGTGAAGTTTCTGTTTTGTCATGAAAAGGGTAACAGCGCTTGGACATGGGATTTTTTACATGGCCACAGAATTAGTAAAGGCTTTGGCTATTGCTGGAGTACTCTGTGTTGGCTTGATGTTTGTTCTGCTTGCACGTAAATGAATGCCACCTTTTTGCCTCTAGGAAACAAGGAATGTTGCCTATCATTGGCTGTGTTTTTTATTTCTTGTCAACAATTTCTATGTGAATTTTATATGGGGATAATAAAATAGTCTGAATAGTACATATTCCTAAATGATCTATCTGCAAGCCGTATTAAAAAGAAAAAGCACAGCAATTAGAGAGTGTCTCACAAACTAATCAGAATGAAAGAAATAAAGCATATAAGCAGCAGTAAATCACTTAATGACTTAATCAGGTTAGCATGATAAATAAAGATACTCAGCAAGACGGAGAAAAAAAAAAAACCTAAATAATTACAGTGAGACATATTTGAAAGAAATTGCATCCAAGCTGCCAGGAACCAAAATTTTGGGGTTCATAAAGGATATGGAAGGTTGCCATCTTTGCATCACCAAGGACTGAACAAGCTAACACGGTCACATCGCAGTTTTGACAATGGTCATAAAACAGAAACCACTGTAGAACAGCACAAGATTTTCAACAGCCACACTAAATCCACATAAAGCTTGCCTTTTCCTCTCCAAAGTCCTGGTAAGATGAAACATTAAAATTCATTCAAATTAATATTTTCAAACTTTACATCAACAGATTTCACAGCATATGCTGACATCAGACCTCCAGTTCTACTCTGTTGTGGGCATGAAGCTCAATAAATTAAAGGCAATGAAGGGCAAGACAAGCCTTACTAAAATGATCAGGAACTTCTGCTAACATTTTTATTTTGAATAAGGACAATGCATGAATTTGAGCTCTAGTGGATGACAGCAGTTTTGGATTTCTTTCTTTTCCAAGCATGACTAGACATTGCATGTACATTTTTATTTGTCCTCTTGCACATGCAAAAAAGTGACATTCAGTTATTCTTATGAGGCAGATGATTTTTGATAGGGAAAATGAGTAACCATATACAAAAAACTTGCCACTTAACTGGAAGAAAATTACTAAGTAAAATAGTGAATTTATAGTGATTTTTAAATCAGGAGTGTAGAAATTTGGCCAGACTTTTAAAGTCATTTGTGTGTCTTGAGATACAGAGTTAGAAGTCAGATGGGATTTTCAGTATTTCTCTGAAAGGTGCTTAGCAACGTACTTTCGAAAATCCCATCCATACTTAGGCTTTTAAATATATTGTAAACTGTACTTTTACCAGCTAACTTTTCCTGATTCAGTCAGTCGCAGTGACTAAATTTTCACTTAAATCAACAGTTCAGGGCTAAGCCATGATAAACTGAAAAGCCAAAGTTTAGTGTCTTAGTTATAGCAAAACTCTTACGCAGCTTTGACAGCACAGGGAAGCTGTTAATGTTTTTTCCAATGAAATAGAGGACCTAAATTCAAAAAATGCTTTCTAACACTCGAGGCTTCCTAGATATTTTAGGGCTTAAGCTAATGCTTACCTGGGTCTCTTAGATGTGCAGTCAATAGGGAAATGACAGAGTGCATATGAATTTAATCATCGATCAGGTGACTTGGATAGCCAAATGTGAAAAGGAGCACTCTGAAGAAAAATGTGCATATTGCTCATTCCCTTGAGCTCTTTCATCCAAAAGCTGATTCCTGGATGTCAATGAACCATAAAGTGCTAGGTGATAAAAATATTTAAAGGAGAGCTTAGACTACTAAGTACTCTTGACTCTCTTAAGGCATCAAAGCAAAAACCAGAGAAAAAACTTGTCTGAGAAATACCTCTAGCATTTCTCAGGGAGTCTCTAAACATTACTTTTCCAAGTGGCTCTGCAAATGCAGTTGTTTGAGGCAGTGGAAATACGGGTGACATGGGAACATGACTAATGTACTAGGAACTTCTGCTCTGAACCTTCAGAGAAATCTTACTTCTTGGTTCCCACTTTAGTGTATGCTTTGTGGGTGGGCTTTAAGTCATAACTTCCTAACATAAAATGCCTGTATGATCCCAGTAAAGTAAAATCTCATGAACTACAGACCTTCTGTCCTCATCCACCGAAGTGTCCTAATCAGTGGTTTGCAAAGTCAAGACATTTCCTGCTAAATGTCGTTCTTGTTCCAGGAGCCTTTCCTTCTCATTTACTTGTGTCCAGATTTGAGAAAAGGGTTTAATTGCCTAACCACCAGCCAAAACTATACCCTGGTGCATAGGAAATGCACAGGGGAGGTGAAGGATTAAATTCTCTCATGCTGAGTGCGAACATGACCAGGGTTCCTGCTTCCCTGGTGCGTGTTCTGCTCATGAAAACCTAGTCCTCAGAACCACCTGCTCTGTTTCCAGGGACAGCTACACTTTTTCGCCAGGCATGCAAAGGCTGTACTTTGTGCAGAGTTCAGGGACGACCTCTCAGGCTGTCTCTGTGAGCTGAGCATGAACTGAGCATGCCAACCAGGGTGCATCCCAGAGGGACCTGGGGTCTTCAATTTTCCATATCCCTAAGTGTTTAGGAGAGGGGGGGCATCTTCACATGTTGGGTGACCAAATGAACATGTTCTGTGCGATGTGCGGTGGTGTGGTGTTGGACACTTAGAAAAAAATATTTTTCCAGAAAACACTGGCAGCTACATCCTCTCACGTGTATGTGTGAGGTTTTTACATTTACCCTTCGATATCCAAGATGTGTCAATGTTCTTCTGTGTGCACCTAAATGCTACTTTGAGTCCTTCCCAGATTTGCTAGTAATTTGTTTGACCACATGTAAAGGTATTTTGCTGTGTTTGACTTTGGAGAGCATTTCTTTGTGCATATGTTTGCACTCATCTCCAGTGTAGGACAAGACTGCCTCTTCTTGTACAGACCCAATGTCCAACTGAAAGAGGCCTCTTGAGTGCTACTGTGGCAGTAATAAGAATAGTAAGTCTTGAATTTCCCTCCTCCTTCCATCTGTGCTCAGATCCCTTTCTTCCCCTGAGACTGTTGTGTATTATTTGTGTCATGACTGTACTTAAGATCTCCAGTCAGTTTGATCACACTGATGCCCTTAAAAACATTAGCCCAAAAGCTACATAGCAGAATTTTAAATATTATTCTTCCTTGCCATCACCTGAGCGTGAATCAGGAATACAGTGGATGAACAGGAAATGGTAGGCAGTTCATATGAAATGCATAAAGTTGGGTATTTTCTCAGGAGGGTTAAATTGTTTACAGTCACTGCTTGTGGTGTGCAATCCTGAGAAACATTATCCCAACACAGCTGAAAAACTCACAGCTGAAAATGCACTCTGCAGGTTTTTTACTATATTCACAGAAACTGAGGTCCACAATTCTCCAGTTCAAATTTGTAACAGATTTTTTTTTCAACTTATCTACGTACTCAGTCTCACTGACTGAATGGAGGAGCATCTGTAGATTTCAAAGCAAATTTTGGTACATCTGTAGCTGAAACTGTCTCAAGTTCCCATTGAATCAGATAATTCTTATCAGTTATCCTTGAAGATGATAAGAGGATCAATGCTGTCAGCAAGTGCAAAGCAGCACAAAAATACAGTTCGAAGGCTATAACTATATTTGTGTTCTTTAAACCATCTCAGCGCCTCAGCCATTCGGGGAGCCCGTGTGCAGGAGTTTGAGTGGTTTGAATGCAGGAGTCCTGATACAGTAATTTTTGCCACACATGAGACCCGAAATGATGACTTGTCCCTGTAGGGTAAATGGACCTGCTCATCATGCAGGTCTTTGTAGAGATAATGTATACACCTGTTTGGAAGATTTTTATAGTTGTGGTTGAAATACCAGGTCTGAAGCTCAAAGGTTAGGAGGGGTGGTTAAGCTCTAAAATGACTTGGAAGCAGCTGATTTTAAGTTGCCATGGCAAAGGATTTTCAGACAATGAGAAGCTTCTACATTAATATCTTTGTAAGCCTTGTTGTGATAGAATTGTCTCTGTGAAGAGCAGTCTCTTTCTTGCTCCTGCTGACACACACAGTGATAAAATCATAAAGTAATTATGTAGTGCTATAATGATTTGGGGGTTTCTTCTAGGAGGGTTTTGCCACTGGTTTGGAGATTCCATTTCTGGTAGATTTTATAATAAGAAACTGTATTATTCAACATTTTGTTATCAAAAAATTATCAAGATACACCCCCTGTGTTTGCAAAAAATAGCAATGTATTCAGTTGTGTTAGTCCATTAATTTTGAGCAATAACTGAATAAAACCTATCTGCTCTTTTCTTTGTTTGATTCTATTTTTGCTTTTCTTTTTTATATTTTGTGGCTCCCGTGGCTTGAGTTTTTTGCAGCATATATTTTGCAAATAGGTTCTGTAATCCTCCTGTCTCTCTCCTCAGTAGCCAAAATACAGGTCTGAAAAAGTGTGTCCCAGCTTAGATTAGGCTGAGATAAGAAAAGCTTATCAGTGAGGGGAAGTTTGTGGAGAATTTTGCAGTGATTTATTCTGTTTCCCTTTTCAGAGGAGTGTAGTGTCCACCCTTCTCAAGACAGTTTGGAGTTGACCTGGTGGTTGCTGGTTAAATTTCAGGTTGCTCTCCTTCCCATCGGGAGCAGAGCCAGGGCCCGTTTCGGCAGTTAGCCAGCTACGGTTGGTCGCTCGTGGGCATGCTGAATCTCGGTGCCGAGAGGACCGAAGGCCAGTACTGTTATTGCTGTTTATCTTTGCCAGCTGCCCAGAAGCTGACAGCTGATGCGAATGGTACTGGTAGCACATTCTGCATGCGAGGAGCTGGGAACGCTCGATACCTGGGTCTGTTCGCTGCCCGCTCCCCTGTGGTCTTGGGTGTTTTGGAGATAAGTGTTCTGAGATGCCACTTTTCCTGCCTGCTGCAGAGACAGTCGGGATGCAAAAGGGGACGTTTTCAGGCCAAAAGAGGACTGTGAGGAAAGCAGCACTGAATCTCTGACATTCACACCCAGTGGCACTTTGTCATAATTGAAATTTAATGGGCTTCAGGACATAAAGTGAGGTGTATTTGTTCTGACACACTTTTAATTAAGGTTTTTATCAAATTCTTTTTAATTTACTTTTTACTTGATGTTGACCATTCCTTGTCTGGGACTCTGCAGGTCTGGAAAGCTTTCAGATAGGGCTTTAATTGGGGGCTTTTCAATGCAGTTATTAGTGTTGTACTACACAAGAATGAAGCCGATGCTTTTACGTTAGCGTTATTATAAACGCTTCATACACTCAGCTGCTACGCTAATGCGCAGGGCTGGGATCTGCATTACAGTACATCATCTGCACTGTCTGCACTGCAACACGGACGGGCTATTTACTCCGTTTAGTGGCAGCAGCAGCACACGAGTAATTGGGGCCTGACGATTCTCTGTGGGTATCATTAATTTAGTGCTAGACTTTAGTCATAGGAGGTACCCAAATGCCATAACAACATAAAAACGTATTTAAACATAAACAGATTGTTGGGATTACATAAATAAATCAATCAGATTAATTTCAAATCCGTATATTTTAAAGACACTACTAATTATGTGGAAGCATGGAGCAAACTGATGCACACGTATGGAAAAGAATACTTTGTTCAACTCAGTACGAGCTGTTAGTTGTTAACCCTTTGGAATCAGCCAAAATATTTAAGCTGAATAAAATTAATAATATAGGAAAGCTTTAGAGAGAACTGAAATCATTCACAAGATTAATGGTGTATTTGAAGGTCCCCAAAATAAAGTAGCCCAAAGTTACAAAAAAGACAAAATTATGTTCTGAGAAGATTTAGTAATGAGTGGTGGGGGAAAAAAAGAAAAAAGATATGAAATTAAGGATGGTGAATAGTGGGTGGGTATAAGCTCAATTTATGTAACAAGATAATTTAGAAAGTGAAATACAAAAATAGATGGGAAACTAAGAAATAACTGCATTGCAGCTTTTGCATATTCACAGCTTTTCCAAAAAGCTTGAAGTCTGTAATTTAAAGCCTCAGTGAGGAACTATTCACCTGGTACTGGAGCACAGCAGGGCTTAAATTCTCCAATCTTTCTCCCATCATGCAACTGAAAATACGCTCACCACACGACCGAAAAGCTGGTATCCCCTTCCTGTCTGTTCGCATGCTGCGGACAGAAAATATTGCAGTCATACGGTGAATGTGCTCATAGTCCAGCAATGAGAGGAGCTCTGTAAGCCCGCAGGAAAACGAGTGACAAGAAGGATGGCAGGCAGTTCCTGCAGCCCTTGCCCCACTCCCTTCCCTCCTGGAAGACACGCAATGAAGACCTTGCAGTCCAGGCTGCTGAGCCGTGGATTTCCTGGAGGGTTCAATCCAGACACTCCCCAAACTGCGGGATGGCTTTCTAGCTTTCTTGTTGATTTTATTATGCAAAGCCAAAGTCCTGTCTAAAGACCATGGCTGGTTTGAACTGGAAGTATTGGAGCTGCTGTTGAGCTGAGTATGCGAGGTGGCCATTTATTTGGGGGAGGGAGTCCTTTGCCTTAG
This sequence comes from Psophia crepitans, assembly GCA_013399095.1. NCBI lineage: Eukaryota > Metazoa > Chordata > Aves > Gruiformes > Psophiidae > Psophia > Psophia crepitans. The sequence goes on from VWZZ01001868.1 coordinate 238,104, forward strand.
GGAAAGTTTAGATTTAAAGTAACTATATCCATTTAAGAATAGATAGTGCCAGTACTTTTTGAAATTGTATAAACTGGGTTTGCATTTTCCAGAGAAATGGGTTGCAGTTCTCTCTCTCCGATTTACAAAAGCAATGGCAATTTCTGCTGAATTGATTCTCAGAGGTAGGAAGCAATGAATCACCCACGAGTGGTAAAGTGCATCAGCCAAACAGGCCCCTGGCCAGATGACTAGAAAACATTTTTCAAAAACTTTTCAGTTGGCCAAATGTCACTGAATCACACTGGATATATCTGAGGAAATTTGAACTACTAGGACAGTGTTCTGGTCTGTCATGCATACCTGAGAATACATACAACTTCACTAGGTAATAGGAACAATATTGGGAAGCTGATTATTTCATGATTTAAATTATTAATGGTGTAACATGTAAGAGTTTTTGGACTATGTATACAGCAGCATACCTGTTGTTGTTGTAATAACAATGGAAGTGAATGGAAAAGAGTGAGCATGGTAGAAAAATGGTGCTAGAAGAACACCAGCTGGAATTCATAGTTATGATGAAGATGTGGGCAGAGACATGGCTTCCAGTTTGTTACACTCAGTGCTTTGGTCAATAATCTATAGTGTGCAGCTACTTATGTAGTAAACAAAAACCTGCAAATACTGCTTTTCTATTAGTATGCAAATCCCTTGTGTGGGAGTAATGCTCCTGCAGGAGTGGTACTGAACAGGTGTCATCCTCCCGCACTCCCACACCATTTCCAAATCAGAATAATTTGTAGTTCTTATAACCAAGACATCCTGGAAGAAATGAATAAACATTCCCCCTTGTACAATATTAAATTAGCGTTCTGAATCTTATACGGCCAATCCTACAAGGCATATGCATGTGTATGGGATAAGTATATATACACACATCAAATTAATAAACATGTTTTGTCAAGTATTGACAGTATTTCGACTGAACACCTGGAAATTTCTGATTTAGAATTAAAAAAAAAAAAAAGGCTATAACTATATTACACTAGAAGATTTCCGTGAGATTTGTGTAATACATTACCGTAATGCTCAGAAACCCAAAGTATGACCTGTTCCATGGACGCTTGGGGCTCGTGAGTTGGAGGAAAACAGAACCAAAACCCACATCTATACCGGTGTACTTGGTATCATACTGTGCCATTGCCCAACACGACAAAAATGGTTCCGTGTGGTTGTGTGATAAAGAACAGGCTTGGGCTGGAGACAGGGAGAATGAAACTGCTCCATAGTTCAGTATGTTGTTGGGTTTATACTGGAAACCTACTGCTTCTCTGAGCAACAGTAACTCGCATCTGGTAGCAACTTGCACTGTGGCTGATTGCAGGTATTTATAGGGATGCGAAGAAAACCATTGCCTATTGCTGGAAACTGCAAATGCCTTCTCATCTGTTTTGGCTAGGTCACATGCTTTACGAAAATTTGTGCAAACCATTTTTTAATGCTTTTTGCATGTTTTCCTACTTTTCATGACTTCTCTAATAATGATGCCAGTTTACATGCAGTTCTATTACTTGGGATGAATCCTGTTTTTCTCACTTTACAAATTACCTCATGACTGAAAGACTAAAACAGATTTTTACATAAAAATACTTTGATTTTTAAGAACACTGTATCCACCTTTTATAGTGCTAGTTCAATATACCGCACTGTACAGTGCCATCACAGAATTGGAAGTGACAAATACCTTTCTCATGTTTATTCTGTTTTCATGGCATGTGTGAAAGAAACATGTTATTTTCTGATACACTTAAATTACATTATCCTGACTTATGCAGACAATATTTTATTAATTTTTTTGTTGGTAGAACCAGTGTTTAATACCAAAATTCTGAAATATTGCTTGGCTGTTCTTTTACAATGGATTCTTATCCTCAGAGAGTGATTTATGGACAGTTTGAAATATGGATATTGCATGCCCAATAAGTTGGATAAGTTAAGCTAAGCATAACTCTGAGAGCTGCTAATGAATGCCTTTGTTCAAGAATGCAAAAATAAAAACATCTTGTCTTCCTTATACAAAAAAACAGAATCTGCAATGCAGTAGTAGTTGACATTATCCCGACAGTTTAGCCTATAATTCTTCAGTACAACAATCATGTTGTTACTGTTTATTTGTGCACAGTAGTCTTGGTCATGGATCAGACTCCAACTCAGTTAGACTGTGTAAAGAGACAGTTTATGATGGTAAACTAGCAGTGTTGTGAATCCCAGCCTCCAGCTGTGAGTAAATTCTGACTTTTATGTCATGTAAATATTATTGCTGTGCTAGTTCAAGTATCAGTCAGATGAAAAAGGGCAGTATGAATTTAAGGGTTTGGTTTAAAGGAAGAGGATTGCTTACCTCAAATTTGTTCTCTTGACATACCTGTTTCACTTGTGCTAGAGTGCTGCTAGTTACTAGATTTTTATATATTCCACCACTAAAGAAAAAATTGCATATTGTTGACTATCTTTAGAGAAATTATCTAAACTGATATTCTTATTGCAGCTCGTGAGGTGGAAGAGAAAAGGAATATACGTATAAGGTTCATAGTTTCAGGCTGTATTTGTGTTGCTGCTGTTTGAGGCAGGGATTATCTCTTATTCTGTTTGTACGTGCATAGCAAATGAAACCTACTGAAAGAAATCTAATGAAAAAGACATTTCTGCATATGAACGACTAATGCTAAAATATATTCAGTCCCTTTCTAGAATTGTATTGGTCTCCAAGCAAATTTCTGAACATCAGTTTGAACAGAGCATTGTTCCAGCTAATCGTATGCTGCAAAAAAAGAATCTTGAAAACAAGGGGAAAAAGTTTTTTCTAGTCCTGTTTAAGGAAAACTTGAAAGCTTGGTGGTAGTAATATGAAAAGGGAAAAAAAAATAGAAAACGACAAAAGCCACAGGTCATTAGTTCTAACATGTATATCAAGGAGATACAGATTTAGGGAAATCCCAAGCACAGCTATGGGCTGGGCAGAGGATGGATCAAGAGCAGCCCTGAGGAGAAGGACTTGGGGGTGCTGGTTGATGAGGAGCTCAACATGAACCGACAGTGTGCGCTGGCAGCCCAGAAAGCCAAGTGCTTCCTGGGCTGCATCAGAAACTGTGGCCAGCAGGGCGAGGGAGGTGACTCTGTCCCTCTACTCCGCTCTGGTGAGACCCCACCTGGAGTATTGCGTCCAGCTGTGGAGCCCCAAACATGAGAAGGACATGGAGCTGCTGGAGCAAGTCCAGAGGAGGGCCACAAAGATGATCAGAGG
>VWZZ01001868.1:241465-277570 GCA_013399095.1 Psophia crepitans
CCTACTGGAAATCTGGAGAGGGGCTGTTCTTCAGGGAGTATAGTGGTAGAACAAGGGGCAATGGGTTTAAACTGAAAGAGGGGAAATTTAGATTAGATATTAGGAAAAAATTGTTTACAATGAGGGTGGTGAGGCACTGGAACAGGTTGCCCAGAGAGGTTGTGGAGACCCCATCCCTGGCAGTGTTCAAGGCCAGGTTGGATGGGGCTTTGGTCAACCTGGTCTAGTGGAGGGTGTCCATGCCCATGGCAGAGGGGTTGGAACTAGATGGTCTTTGAGGTCCCTTCCAACCCAAGCATTCTGTGATTCTATGAGATGGCCAACAGCTAAAGTGGGCTCTTTTCGTTATTTTCTATACATGGATTGGATTTCCAAGAGAAGAGAAAGCCTTCCTTTTTTTTTTAGAATTATTGCAATCTTTACTTAACCTCCGAGTATAGAGAATAAAGAATTTCATATTATTACATGCCTAAGAGAAACGAGAATAGAAAATAGCTGAAGATTCTTTTTGTTCAGGCTGTTCTGCTTGTTGTGCCAAGCAGATCCTAGACTGCGCACCTGGGAGTGCAAAATATGTTCGAAAATGGAGGGCAACAACCTGAGCCTATGTATGGCAGGTAGCTGAAGCTAGTAGCAGGAGAATAGAGCACAAGAACAACTCAGGTAACAGTCTTTGGGCTAATGTGCTCCGGCATTGAGAATCCTCATGAAATAATGAGTATTTTAACCATTCCAAAAATACTATCATACTCTGCCCCACTTAAGCATTTTAAATGGCTATGAAAATGCTTGTTTTGCTGTAACCAACATACTGTGAAAGCGCAGAAAACAACCACTAATATTTTTTCTTTGTTTCTGCTAAAAAGCGAGAGCTCTTCTGAATATTACGATAAAGTTCAATTTCAACATCCTAAGTATTAAAGACAAATGACACAATGTTCATAGCACATATTTTATTGATTTAGTGTTTTATAGTCATAGTTGTATGAGCATTATTTCCAATAGATTATGTGCAAAGAAAATTAGGTCTATATGAAATCCAGTTTGGAATATATTAGAAGATTCCTTTACAAAACCAAGATGACGTAAAAGTAAAAAAAAAATGCCTACAACAGTAACCCGAGGCAGCGTGCCTTTCTCTATGCACAGCGTTTGCAGTACGTCTTACATACTGAAGAAGATGTATATCCATAGGTTGTAGCCTTTTGGAAATTGGAACTGACTTTAGGCGTAAGCAGCCTTCTTACAGGCTTGAAGCCGATGCTGTAAGGGTCTGAAAAGTGTGTGCAGCATCTATCATGCTTAATGTTCATGAGCAGTAGACCGCAAAAAAAGAGGGTACAGTCTCAACAGTAAATGGTGTCTTCCCTGGTGCAAGATAAGGTATGGGTAGATGCCAGAAGGGGACGTGGACTATTCTCCTCAAGAGAGAAAGAAAGAAGGAATGAGTAGAAAGTTATTCACATATAAATGAAGACGGTACATTCCTAACATATATTTTGTTGATGTTTAGATCTGAACTAGACAAATTCTCAGGAGGGAAAATACAGTTTTCATCTGTCCTCAGTCTTTAAATTGAACTTCAGATTGCAAGATGGAAAATCATTATTAGGGAATTGGTCTAGGGATGAGCATGAACCTGATTTTCTAGTTCAACAAAAGACTTGTTCAATCATGTAGCTGTGTGCGAAAGATGATGTAGAGTGCTACCAGACTGTAAAGGCATGGGTCTATACTCATTCAGCGCAGATGTAAATAATTTAGCCAGATGCAAAGCAGTGAGACCAGGTCTAAAAAAACATAATCCCATTATTTTCAACAACAGAGTATGTCATGTCGCTTGTTCAAGCAGCGTTCCTGGTATTTTATATGTTGGATGGTGTGTTTAAGGTCGACTTTTCAAGTTGCGACAAGTGCGCTTTTTCACTTGCTGGGCTTGACATGTCTCGTGGACCTGACTATCGATCTGAATTGAAACAGGCAGATTGATTCAAAAATAAATTGAGATGTCACTAGGGTGTTTATCAAACAGGAAAATATTATCATTGTTTTTGCTTAGATTAGGAAGCTGAGAGCAGAGAAAATAAACAGGGAACAAAAAAAAAGAATAGGAAAAAAGACAAAGCATGTCAGAATTACCCTAATGCAGCAGGTAGTTTTTCTGGTCTGGTGGATATACTGTGCTACAATATCTGAAGCAGTGTCCCTGTTGTGATTCATTATCACTATATAGCACTATTGGAATTAATAATAATGAAAGGCAATCATAGGCTTATGATAGAAATTGTGGTGTTCCTACATGGTTTTGTAACTAAGTGGCTAAATAACTGTTTTTGTGGAGATAATTCCATTATAAAGAAAACAAAGGTAACCTTTACAGATAAGTAGTTACATAATTTAGTCTGGTAGGGCATTATTGGCCTAATTCTCTGCTTATCTGCACAGATAAAATTTCACCAACGATGACGGTGATGTGCCCATTTATTCTAGCAGGGAGCTGTGCGCAGTTTTAAATTATCTGATGTTGTCTGAAGTGCCTCCTTGTCTTCGCTTTGTTAGAATCAGTTTCTCACCGGGTTCTCGCTGGGGTTGTTTCAAAGGCAGCTTTGGGCAGCACAACTGGGTTCTGTGGCACATGGACTGAGCCTGGGATCGGGACCTAGCAGGGTGCTGGCTAGCATCTAAACGTGTAACACAACGCGCTCCTTATTCTTCTTTTGCGGGGGAGCGCCACATAATTTTCACTGATCAGCGGTCTTTGTCTATCGAGCGCTAGCTGGGGAATTGTGTTTCCATGACCATAAACGCTGTAACTGTGCCCTGCCTTCACTTAATGTGTGTCACGCAGAGCTGTTAGTCAAACAAAAATGCCACTGACTCACCCCTTGCGCGCTGCCTGTGTGCCGGCTTTGCTGTTACTCGGCACTCTGCAGCAGGCTCGGCCAATTCTCATTTCTCAGTTCATCTAAGTTTTTGTGTGCAGCATTTTTAATTGCCAGTAAATCCGATCTGGGATGCCTTTTTTGTGCAAAACACAGGATTACTTTGTCACGCCAGAGGAGGACTGTTCAACACTGCCTGTGGAAAGAAAATTATTTCCATTATCGGACAGAATGGCATGAAAATAATAATGTTTATGGAAATGTTTAGGAAATCAAGACAACGGTTCAGAAAAAGGGCTGGTTTTAGGCTCCTCTGAGTTCCTCCAAACCAAGGTTTCTACTCCTGGGAATGAATGCAGCCTGGAGCATTTTCGAGCTTGGCATTTGGAGAGGATAAACTCCATGTGGAGCAGGGAACCGGATCTCCTCCTTCCTAGGAGAGTCCTCTCTACACTAGTTTATTAGCTACTAGAGTGTAACCATGCCCAAATTATTCTACTCTAAACATTTATTAGAGGAGGGACTTTAGCCCCTTTCACCCACCTTTCAGGTAAACTTCTTCACCATTAGGTTAAATGCTCCTTCCTTACCTCTTCTTTCTGTCTCTCTCACTCTGGTTTTTTTGTAAGAAAAGGCCAAACAGGTTGTGTCCATGGCCCCTTTAAACAAGAAAAAAAATTCTAAGGAAATGATGATGCAAAGACTAGCTAGCCTGGCCTCTTCCACTTCTTAAGAAATGTCAGAGGTGAAACAAATCCACTGGTTTTATTGACTCTGGGTCTGGATATGAGTGGGTTGCTGCTCTTCTAATTGTGTTTGATTAATTCTGCCAGGACTTACATCATGTTTTCATCTAATCTTTTGAAAGACCTATAGAGTACTACAAATATAGAGAGAACTTTTCCAGTTCTTAATTATAATTTTAAAAAAGTTACTGCAATCACCAGATGAAAGAGAGTTGTTACCTTCTTTAAACAGAGCTGAATATATTCAGTACTGTCATTGTACCAAGCTGAATCTTAGTGACACGAGTAGCTTGTAATAGCTGGGAATACTTCTATAAGGTGTTGCTTTATGTAATGTAGCTGAACTATATAATTGTTCTCGATGACTAAATCAGATTTTCACATTCTGAAATAGCTGTGTTACTGTGCTGTTTTCAATTTTTAACATGAAACAGTGAAAAACAAGTCATTAGCAAACGCTACAACATAAGCTAAAACTTCCAGAATCAATACATGAAGAAAAAAAAGACTATATCTGTTTCAGAGATATGCATAACTATTAAGAGGTTTTCTGATTTTGCTGGATTTCTTTAAGTTCTATCAAAGCATCTCAGAGCAAGGAGGATGGTTGATAATATAAGTAATAAGAGCACGATCCCGAGAGATTTAATGTGAAAGTAACTCAAAGACAGAGAATATGAGCTAACAGGGCAGCCTGAAGTCCATAAATCTGGTTTGGTGTCTTTCTAAAAGATCATCTTTAGCTTGGTCAGAAGATAATGTCTCAATGAAGTAGTCCTTTGGTGAATTAGTGCACATGCATGCTAAAGGTCAGATTCACTGATCACAGTGTTCCCACTTTCCTTTTACATGTACAATAAAATCCAATGAAAAAATAAACAACGAGGGAGCTTGTGCACTGAATTCTGGAAGGAAATGTCTTGATTTCAGTTGCAGTCATGGGCAACCATCCGTGGAAGGCAGATGTCCTGTGCTGTGAGTCGAGGCAATAAAATCATGATCTAGATATTTACTGCTCCCTCAAAGTCTCCTTAAGAGATGGATCCAATTTTTTAGAGCACAATATAAACAGATATGATACAGTTACTTTCTACAGTCAGGAAATAAAGAGAAAGCAGGAGAAATGTGGTTCAAGTGATCAAAATCCTTAATCCACGTTAACAAACCAGGGCAAGAGACCTGGTGTTTGTAATTGAGCATGATAAAATGCAGAGGTCCCATGAACACTGCATGTCAGGGTGAGGGATACCAGACTAGTCAGGAATCTTCAGGGTAATAGTCAAGCTACAGACAGAGCCTTTTCCCCCCTTATCTCTCTCTGTAAGCAGCAGAGGACAGATTCTTTCCGAGTGATTCAGAGGAAGAGCATAACCCAGGTGCTGCTCTCCTCATGTCTGGGTGAGCCCAGCTGCCTGAGGAGACACAGGGCACGCACTGAGTCTCGCTCTCCTCTACCCATCCCTCTTACCCACCCTTCTTTCACACCTGCCAGAGCTCAGCGTCTGATTTTCGACAAAACCACAGCAAAATAAACAGGCACCATCTGAGAATGACGTGGCACAGCTATTTTGCTGTGGAAACTGCAGGGAGGGCTTTTTGTGTCCAGCATTTCAAAACCCTACTTTCATCTGATTAGTCTTCTAAATTGCTTTATTTTCCCCTCAGGAGAAAACCTAAATAATAATTGAGAAAGGAGCTTTCTATCACACTTAAAGCTGGGAGAGGGCTATAGGAAATTTAGTGGTAAATCTTCTCCAACAGCAAAAACAGTGTAACACAGACTACAGCAGTTAGAAAAATATTTATCGAAATGGTGAGAACCCCTGTGTGGATGAGTTGATACAGACTGGCTACCCAGTCAACCAGTACTGTTCTGGTTGTTTTCCCATGTCTGTTTTGATGTTCTACCTAGTCCAGTACGTTAGTGATGCCACCATCTGAGCTCCAAGGAGGACACCTACCTACAAGAATTTTCTGAAGACTTTATTTTGACTGATTCCTACTTCACTCAGTTCTGAATTTTTTCTGGGAGAAATGTCAGGCAAAACAACCAGTAAAAGGCCTTCCTGACGATGCTTTTAAAGCTTTTATCACTACATGTTGACAGTGGTTGAAACGGGAGCTAAGACAGAGAAGACATAAGAAGGAAGGTCACAGGTGGCAGTTTTGGAGTGTGCTGTTGTTAAGTAGAGGACAGTAGCAATACTGCCAAACCCAAGTTTTCAAAATTCTTGCTCTTGGCTTAAAAGTATTAAACACATTTTAAGTACTAATAAATAAATTTTTCCAGATTTGAAGCTTTCCATTCTATGCTTTCAGACTTTTATTTCTAGCCGTGAGGATTAGAGAAGTTACTTTTTATTTGAAACACAAGCCGAGAGTCTCACATGATAGCATAATGCCGAGAAATGAAGGCTTCGAGAAATATGTATCTCAGGGATTGTGATAAAATCACACGAGTTGGCAGCGGTGAATATTCTTAAAGTCCACATACAGTTGGTTTTGCAGTCTCACTTCTCTAATGACACAGTACTTACAGGAGCTGGTTGCTGGCTTGGATATCAATGCCAGCATTCTTCGGTGGGTTATTTCTGGTTAGAAAATAGACTGATGCCTTAGAATAAGGTCCAGATTCTGATCCACACTGAAAGAGAAGATGGATGCAAAAGAAAATCTAATCCCAGGAATCATAAGCAAGTAGAAAGATTTTTAAAATACATTTATATATATTAAAAAGTTTAAAATTTATATATGAAAGTATAGAGTTTTATATCATTGTTTTGCAGAGTTCTTGGCACCTAGTTTGAGGCATTAATCCGGTGTTCAATATCAGCCTTTACCTCTGACTTTCTAGTTTGTGAATGCCACGATGCACAGGCAGTTGCAAGGGGCTGTCAGGAGATATGGATTCTGCAAACATTTTGCTGGAAATCTGTAACAGTAAGATCAGCTGCACCTTGGATAAAAAGCCTCACGACAAAACATTAACTTTCACTCTTATTGAAGCAATGCATAAAATTGCCTTTGCCTTCTGATATTTTATTTTTTTATAATAAAAGGCCTTATCATTGAAGGCAGCTAAAACTCTCCCAAAGCAACTTTCATCCTGGTGTATAAAGCGACTTAGAACATCCAAAAACTTCTGGACTATAGTAGCAATGTAGCAGAAAATAGGTTGTTATTTAAAGTGCCCCCAACAATTTTTCCCTAAAATGTGTTAGGCTTCTGGATAATAATAACACCCTTTTTTGAAGTTAGACTGCTTGCTTTCCTTCACTTAGGAGATCAGCCATTTTTCAAAGCAAAGAAGTTTTAGCTAAAAGTTTCTGTGGTACCTAATACTGTATTCTGGCCCAGTCGATAACTGCAAATGATAAAAGGTTTTCTCTCAGCCTTTGTGCTCTCTGGCTGCATTAGAAAGTGAACGAAGATATATGAGATGACACAGCAGGCTTTTTAATCCTTTAGAAATGGTTGGCAAAGTCACCTCTTTACTTACAAAAAGTAAAACATATAAAGTTGGGGTATATGGGTATCTTTTAAAATAAATGTCAAATCTTTTTTGTAATCTACTGTATTTTCACAGTCTGGGGTTGGGTGAAGGACAATATTTTAACATGCTGAGACATGTTTATGGCAAGTTCAAAAGTTTATGAAACAAAGGAGCTGATAATTCCAGGAGAGGCAGGAAAATACAGAGCTTTTGAAAAGCTTCTGTGGGTTTTGCTTACAGCCCTGTCTGGAATTTGCTATGGTTAGAAGGAGAGGGATGCTATGAAAAATAAATCTGAAATGCTGCGGTGCCGTGCATAACGTGTTGGAGGCAAATTTATGTAACAGACCTCACTTTAAAGCTTCAAAGGCACTTTAAGCCTTCATTTTCTGAAAACCTAATCAAGATACCAAACGTGTGCCAGTAAGACTCAGAGTTTATATTCTATCTGATTTGAGGAAAAGTAAATTGATAGAAAATTGTAGCAGTATGAAAGCTGTATTTTTCACATCTTTTCACTGTTTTTCTTTGCAATCTGCAACTTCTGCTGCAAACTTCATGTTACTCCTTAGACATTAACTCCTAATTGAATGATACTTCTCTATGGGTGAGCAATATCTGTGACAAATAAGTAGTGACTGTCTTGCAAAGGAAAATCTAGTGAAGGTAATGCAAAGTTGGGTCTTCTCTAAATACTCTTCCCTGCCTTTCTCTTTTCAATCACCAGTATAGAGACAAGTGCCGTAACCTGGAATGGAAGGGCACAGGGCCTCAAACCCCACCGTTCCCTGGGTGAAAAGCACACTGGCTTTTCATATCAGCCACAAACAGAACTGAGAAAACAAGATGCAACTTCCTTGATCATTCCAGCTGAAAAAGACAAATTAACTCAAATTAACAGCAAGATGGTTGTAGGCTGAGTTACCCAATTGCATCCTCTGGGTGCCACCACATTGCCTTTCAGAGTGAATCAGCCTGACTTTAGCTTTAACATGAGGGCTGTCCCAGGCCCAGGGTGGAGTCCAGTTTCCAGGCTCCCACTGGTGATGAGTGCTTAATGGTGCAACACCCTACCGAAGCATGTTGCTGAGCTTCCACCACTAGTTGGTGTCACGACCTGTGAACTTCTGGGTTTCCTTCTTTTGATTTTGGGGGTGGATAGGAGTATCTTGATGCAACTTCAGCTGTGTTATACACAGTTTTGTTTGCTAATGTTCATGTTGTTTGTGGACATTTGAATAGTTGGGACTGGCTTTCAGAAAATCAACATCCCTGAAGCTGACAACACTATACAACACCTTAGCAAGAAAGGAGAAAAGGTAACAATGAAATCAGTATGTTAGAGGGAGAGCACTATATAATTAGGAGACTGCAGCTTTATTCCTGTCTCAGAAGCTATAGAAAGCCATGACTATGATCCTATTTCTGCATTCCCTCAGCCGTTGCTTATTTTTATACTGAGACAACATGCTGGTTGACAGAATCCTACTGATTTTCTTCCCCTGAACAAATACAAGACATACATACAATCTTGGTTTTTACTGTTAGTCTACCACCCTTCACAAACCACCTTTCCTCTCAGAAGAGGTGGCGATATTTCCACAGACAAAATGTGATTCCTGCCACTGTCTTTACAACCCTCTGAATTAAATTCTGTGGGGAAACCACCCCATTCATTTTAGCTGCGTGAGAAAAGGGATGCTCGGGGTTAGAAAAAGGTGTGGATCTGACAGTTTCCTACCCATTGCAACCGAGGACCACCATCGTAAGTGACATGCAAGGTTACTAAGGCTGAAATACTGTAGTTGCTCAACAATGTATCTGTCTCCCTATTTTTTCTTACTCTCTGAAGTGTTTTCTTTCTGTGAAACAGCATATACTAAAAACAAAACTCATCTGGATTTCAGAATAGAAACCCAAGCCTTACCTATACCTTGATCCTGTTAAGCATGCTGACAAGCAGCAGGGCGCGTACTTGTGCAGCGTGAGCAGAGGTGGAATGATGAGCTGCTGAGGAGCAGGAGGAAATACGGCACACTGCTGAAATATGGCACATTGCTGTATGCGTGGGGCTGGTGCACGGGTCCAGGCGTCAAACCCCTCCTCTCTGATGGACGGCATCTGGAGCACCTGCACCTTATGAGCATCCACCAACTCACAGCATCTGCCATGCTGAGAGTAGAGCTGGAAAGCTTCCACAGGACAGTTGGTTACACTGAGTTTGGATTCCTAAAAGCCATGCAATAGGAATAAGACTTTCCCACATTCGACAGGCTACACACTGAGGTGCACTGCAGACCTGGCCCTCATTCATGCAAAGCAGATACAAAATCTATAGTTTTCAGTCACATCCACATGGAATTTCATGCTTTCACCACTGGCATAATGGATTAGTTATCTTACAGACCCTCTCTATTAAAGATTGCTCAGAATACATCCATGCACATACACAGAAATGTAGCAGCAAGTCCTGTGTTCTGCCTCCACACGCAAAGAGCTGAATCAATAGCAGAGCTTGTACTTCAGGTGAGATTTCTTATGGACCACAAAGCTGATCACCAGTGAAAGAGTGTCTACATCTGCGATTAGGGGAAATCTTGGTGGAAGGGCCAGATTGGCTGTAAACTGAAATTTATGTCAATAGAGTGACAGCAATTTACACTGGCTCCACTGCAGTACAATGATGCCTTTCCAGTCAAAAAGACTGGTTAAAAACATTTGAAGTGAATCATTGATATGTATCTTGGGATTATTTCACTCCGCAGCAAAAAAAGAAATGTAAGAAACAGAGTTTGCTCATATCTGCAAATCTACTTTCGAGCTACACTTCAGTAGGAAGCACGATAAAAGTAAAAACAGATAAAGAAGCAGTCAGTCCTGCTGCTTAGGATTTGGTTTTAAATTATTATTTATTTTGTTTCCTCAATCACTTTGCTTTACTCATTTGGCTGGAAGGTAACTGCATTCCCTGTTGATTTATCTCGGCTCAGCCAGGGGCTTTCGCTCCTCGGTTTGGTTCCTAATATGGTAGCGGCAGCAGATTTTGTCTGACTTCCAGAGGGCTCCTCTCAGCTCCTGGAATGCAGCGGGGAAAGAGCCCTGCAGAGACCAACAAAGACAGTTGTTGCGCTAAGACTAATAAAGACCAGAAAATGGGTTTCCCCACATGCGCTGAAGTTACTGCTTTCACTATTCCCTAAATCACTGCTTTTCTTACTTTCTGGTAAGGCTGCGAATTGTTTCCCATTACCCAGCTGAATGGTCTTTCTTGATCACATCAGAAAACATATTTTTCAGTAAGTTTGGAAAACACCTACTCCAACACAATAAAGTTTTTATTATATTAGCGTATAGCTTGAAGGTGTGCTGTCGCAGTATCAGGGGATTAATTATAGCACAGAATAATAATATGTTATGGGAACTGAAAAAAACCCCTTAGGATTTCCCCTTTTATTTTATTTGTCTTACCTGTTTGGTTCAACACACTCAACTTTTCAGTGCTCTGAAATGTCTGCTGTCTGTAATGGAAGGAAACTGATTTTCTGTAGTTTTTCTTTTTTAATGAAGCATTCTTCAGGTCAAACTCACCAAATCTAGAAATGGCCTTTGCTGGTGACATACCAAAATCCAAAGGTTTAAGTTCCTCAACCAAGCAGGGTCTCTAAAAGGTTAATATGGAGTTGGAAATTAATTTCATTCCAAATACAGAACAACGGTGTGCAGTGACATGACTTTGTGATAAGCAGTTGTTAAAGCTAAATCCTCCCTAAGCCCTGCAATTGTTTTCCTTTGTGCTGATGGCAAGCTAACCGGAGGCGCTCCCTCTCTCTCCCCCTGTCTCTCGCTCTCTCCTGAGGGTATCAGAAAGGCAAGTTTATTGTTTGCTAAATCTGGTGCTTTTTTAATTTTCAGTTCTCCTTAGGTGGTTTTTTTTAACATTTGTGATCTTCATTTCTGACACGAGGATTTTTTGTCTTTCTGAAATCCGCGAATTTAATATTATTGCTTGCTGATGGCCATTACTGGCATGTACATTAAACAAAAAGAATTTTAATTATTTTTTATTGCTGTTGAGTGACTGTCTTGACTTTCATTGTTCGCAGGCAAAAAAGAGAGGCCTGTTGTCACCTAGGTACTGACTAATGCAGAAAAATGTTCAATAGAGTTTCCAGAGGAAAGCTGAAGCCTGGGACTCCAGGGAAATTGGTTGTTTCACGTTTGTACCAGCGATTTTTAACAGGAGTTAGGTGCCTTTGAAAATGAACCCATCTATAACTTCAAAGACTTAATACTTTTGAAAATTTATTCTAAATTTGGTGAACACTACTTGAAAAGAGTATTGCTTTTTGAGCTTAGTTTCACTGAAATTATTTATATTCTCTATTATACACATCAACTACTGCCTTGGTTTGGAAGCAGTGTCATCCACCTTTCCTTTACTGTGGTTTCAATCTATTGATTCCAAATAAAAACACTTATCAATTTCACTCCTCTGCCATCCTGTTCCTCCTCCTCATCTAATAACCACAAACACTCAGGCGTGTCTTTTAAAATATTCCCACTATAAATTCTGAAGACCCAAAGGGTGTCTGAAATTCACATGTACCTTTTGGATTCTTGGGTTATTTGATTTTATTACGGATCATGATCCCTTGACTAGACTACATCAAGATCTTGTTTCAGTGGAGTAGCCCGCAGAAATATGCTGAGCTGCCCATATTCAATCTGGTTTGTCAGTGAAGCACAAGATCAGATTGCTCCACCACTTTTGTACCAAATTGGATATCTGCTGTATAAATTTGTGGCAGGTAGCCAAGCTGAAAACTATCATGTACCTTTGGATTTCTGATAGGTTGTGTCGCGTTTGGCTGCCTTTTAAGCTAAAGTGGCGTACAATAAGTGGTGAACACGTCAGTCAAATATCCATTTGTGCCATTAAATGGCTGGGGCAATTTGCAGAAGACTTCGGGTACATTGGGGCCTGAGCTATTGGTTGTGTTATCAGAAATACTTCCATCTTCCACCTAATGACTCCATTTGTCAAGTTGTCTGTCCTCTCATGGCACGATTAATGTTCTCAGTAGCAGAGCGTTCTTCCTGCAGATGCTGTGGGACTTGAACACTTGTTCTTTGGTGTACCTTGAATGTTAGCCCTTTAAGTACCTCCTGGTCTTGTTCTTTTTTGTAACTTGTCTGAGGTAAACAAATAAGGTAAATTGTTTGTTCTGCTAAGGACTTCAGCACTTCCATAACTCTTCGATGGGCATAGTCTAGATGTTACTCTTGTCTAAGTAAAAATTTGCCTTAAGTTTCAGGTCACTGCTTCTCATTATGTGGAATCGACAGGAATGCGAGCAGGCATGCAGCCTCGCAGCCATTCCTCTGCAAGTACCCGAGTTTAAAATCTGACCTTCAGGCTTTTCAAAACTTTTTTTTTCATACTTCAAAATAGGTTTTTACTCAGCTGTCATTTTTTAATAACAGATATAACTTAGCTGAGCTCAGTTGAAACTGATGATAAATTTAGCCTATGCTTTAACTTCTTATGCCAGGATTGAGATGAAGATGTTGCCCATCCCAAGAAAATCTGCTTTTGATCTTTTTTTTTCCTGACTGTGGTTAAATTTAATCCAAAACAAAGCCAGTCTTCCCAACAAAATTAGGAAACATCATCCAGAATGGCTCTTTCCATTCCCTGAGCAGATGCGGTTCTTGCCTTGCAGTGGTCGGGAGCCTCCTCCTCACCACCAGGAAGCACATGGACTGGGCTTGTCCTTAGCCTTTGCCCCGAGCAGAGAGTAGGGAAAGGTTTCGTGTGGCCTTGGTGTCACACTAAGCACAAATAAACATACGTGTCATGGGTTGCTTTAGGTTTCATATGTGGGTTTGGTGGTGTATGTGTTCAGCCAGTAAAGACTTTGAATCCTTGGAATCCTCTGAATCACACTAAAATTTGGTGCCACGAATAGCCTGTATGAGTGCCCAAAATACTTTCCAAAATCCTGCTTAGCAGACACTGGATGTGTTGGGAAGCAGGAGAGAGCAGGACAAAGAGCTGTTAAGTATTTTCTCCAAGTAATTATGAATGCATGTTTTGTAGGCTAAAAGCAACACTGCAATCATGTAGCTCCTTACTTCCATTGACTTTTTTTTTCCTTAGAGCTTGAATCTTAACAGAAAAATAATGAAAACAAAATGAGAACTGATGTTTATATTTATATAAACATCTCAGGTAGAAAAAGTACTAGCGATATTATTCCAAACTGAGACTGAAAACCAGATGCTGATGGACTCCCTTTATAGACAGCCACTGATAAATGAAATGTAGTTTCAAAGTCTTGATATGCTCTTAAAATAAATATCAGCCTTGATAAAGCATAACTAGAGTTGGTTGCTCAGCTGTGAAGACTTTGGATCAGGCTGCTTTACTGGTAGTCACTGATGTTGTAAGACTATTTTTTTTATTCCTTCTGTACTGCAGCATTCCTGCAGTATTAGCTCTCAGTGCTATTTCTAGCTTAATCATCCGAATCAAAAAACACATCTCTTTCACATTGTCTAAGGCTGAAAGCTTACCTGAATAAGAAAAGCAGTTTATAAAGTAGAAGCAATAGGTTTTTATTAAAAACATCAGAATAATTTTGCAGTATATTGGTTTGCATTTTTCTGGTAACTCATTTATACGAGCTAAGGTAACTGGGTGTCTCCTACCTTTTCTATTGTATGTAAAGAAAACATCTTGCTGCTTATTTTTTTGCTATCCTCTGCTTCTCCTCCCAACTCACCTAACATAGTTTTACGCTTCGAGGGTATGGAATTATACAGTCATAACTGGGGTTTCTGCATTTGAAAAAAAAACCGAACAACTCTCGTGTAAACAACGTGATAGTTCAGTGTTTTTGCGGTGAGGCAGCCTGTATCACTGCCTTTGTCTTCTTTTGAGTGTGTTGCTTCTAACCCTTTGTGGGAGAGGATGCAGATTACCCTTAAGCAGGGTATATTAGCTTTTTTTCCACGTAAAGATAATGAAAAACACAGTAGCACCACGCCGATATGCAGACAAGCTATAAAACCTTGCTGTGGCAATGTTGACATGAAGAGTATGTAGCACAAAATGCATATTCCTGCTACGGTAAATTGCTAATATACTAGTTTGACCAGTTTTTGTTTTTAATAGAGTTTCTCTTTGTTTCAGGGTTGGGTAATTCCTTTGAATGATACTGTCACTCACTCCAATGTGCTTTTCTTTATTACCAAGTAATACTGGAACTCCTATCTGTCATCCTCAATGCAGTTTGAGATTAGGACTTGTTTTGCCTCACAGCTGCTGGGTTTGGGGGTTTTTGTGATGTGATGGGGGGGGTTGGAGGGAGGGGAGTAACTAAGAGGGATGTGTTTGTTATCAGTCAGCAGTTTATGAAGGGGAAAAAAAAGAAGTGTCAAATGTTTTCAGAGAAGGAAGATGGACATGGAAGGTTGCTACCTACCGCACCTCAGGCTACATAGCGTTCGTCCTAAGTAAAGGTGTCTCAGTGCTTGGCCATGGCAAAATATTCTTTTTGAATATTCTTCTTTCTGACTGGCATTACTTCATTTCAATCAGTTCTTTCACAGAACTTTCACCTCATGAAAAAAATCACTTTTTCTTTTTTCCAGTTATTTTTGTTTTACGTCTTCTCCCTTGTCTCTCTGTGGCACAGTAATTTTCCTCAGGACAGTCAGCCCAGCTATTTAAGCCTGGAAGCACAGAGAAACATTACCATGCAAACAGAAATTCTTGACTAACCAAAATTTCTAAATCCCCTGGGTTTCTTTTAGTCAAGTCCCCTAAGACCATGATAGTCACATCACCATCCAGCGGCATCACCTACTTAGGTTCCTAAAGTAGGTGCCTTTGCACTATCATCCAGGACGCAGGCAAATAGCTACATGCGGTAAACATCCACGGGAGCAGAGCCCCAAGGATGCTGATCACACAGGCGAGGTAGGCGAGGGCACTCAAAGAAAGGAGACCTGGCACCAGCCTTTGCTCCACTCAGTAATTGAAAGGAGCACAAACAATACAACATTCTCAGCAGAGCAGACTGAGAACCCATTTCTCATATCTTATAACCTTGTCTCACTCTCTCGAGAGGATATGTAGGTTCAGATCTCTTCAGCCAATGGAGAGTTCTGAAGAACGTTTTCTAAATCAGCAATTAGCCGCGTGGCTACCAGCAAAAGAGGGGTGAAGAAAAAAGCCGGAGTTTAATGGCTGTATTTTGTTTAAAAAAATATATGTATGTATAAACCCGAAATACCCTAAGCTGGCACAGCTGTAGGAAAACAGTGGAGACTGGAAAAGGTGAAGTGTAATTCCTCTCCATCACACTTTTCCCAGGTGTGTTGAGGCAGCTCTCCACCCAGGTGCCTGGCCCTTCCAAACCCCAGCCTTTGCCACCTGACTTTCCCCACCTCCTCGCTTTTTCAGCCTGATTTTTGAATTGTGGTGTCCGCTCAGCAGCACGTGCCTCAGAGTGAGGTAGGGCAGTTCTGCCCCCCTCCCCAAAAATTGATCCCCATCTCGGCATGGCCTTGTTGGCTAGCCAGCTCAGATCTGGAGGACTTCAAGTTACTCACTAACAGTCCAGTGCAACACGTCATTGCATAGCCAGCTCCTGGGTTTTGCTAGAACAGCCACATGGTCCGCTCTTTCACCTTGGGTTGTTTGGGGGTTTCTATATTATGTGTTTCTGCTTCTCTGTCCACTCTTCTGCCTGTCACTATTCCTCAGTCAATGTGTATTCCCCGCCTCCTCCCCAGTTCGCTTAAGGAAAATATTTTGAATCTCTCTAAGCCTCTGTGTATCCTCTTCTGGTCTTTTCAGTACCACCAAATTGATAAATATAAATTCAACTATTTTTTTCTTTATATCATGAAAAGTCATTACATAGATTCAAACTCCGCAGTCTGCCAGAATTTGCTGCCTGAAAGTATTGCCAGTTTGCTTTGGTTTCTGTCTGAATTCCTGTCCTGGAGAGTCTGCCGTATCAGCAGCCCTAATTAATACCTTTCCACCATTTGATGTTAATGCCTCCCTCATCTTAGTAGCTATTGTGTTCTTTCTGTTTGTATACACATTTGAAATATTACTATATGCTTTTTTTTTTTTCTTTATTTGTTATGTAAGGTTGCAGGTGCCATTCTCCAATATGTTAAAGTTTTTCAATTCCATGCTGTCCTTCCCCAGCCTACCTTCATTGAAGCCTCATGAGCAGTCAGTTCCTCTCCCTTTGGTGCAAGTACCAGGGAGCAGGGCTTACTGCTTTGCTGCTCGGAGTTTCCATGTAATCACGTTTCCAAAGTGCTTGGTTGAGTTGCTTCACTTTTCCACAGGCATGTTCTGTGTTTACCCACAGCCAAAACTGAAGGTGCATTTTCCTGTTGGTTCAACCCACATTTGCTGTGCTTTATAAAACTATTTGTTTTGCCTGTGAGTAACTACGCTGAAATGAACCGCTTGGATGCAAGAGAGATCAGCTGCCCTTGCTCTGGCAGCAGACTTAATCATAATCTCATAAGCACTAATTTGTGCTGTTTTTTAAATAAGAATTTTGGTGGCTTTTTTTTTTTTTTCGGTTTTCTGCTACTTTCCCCATCTGGCGCTGTAACATTTGCAGTTACGTTCCAGTTGGAAGCGCTGCGGGTGGAATCGCGGACTCGAGTGCTGGCTGAATAGCCCTTAGGCCACTGTGAACATTTCTGTTTTCCTTGTCAGCTCTGCGTGTTCAGCACCCTCAGTCTGGGATTCTCGGGTGAGGCCATCGTTGGCTCCTTCTTCCCGAGGCTCCCTGGCTCTCTGATTTCAGCATTTCAGTAGCAGCTCGGTGTGCATCTAAGTGTACAACAGTGAAGAGCTGTTATTCTGGGGCCGCTGCGCTACCCTCTCCGTTTAGCTTTTTTGTTACTGGTAGGCTATCGTTAGTTCGTACAAATACCGACCCCTGCTTCCCAGTGTAAATGGGTTATTGGACTCCATTATTCCTACAGGAATCTGCCTGATGTTACTGAACATGAAATTCCAAATGTTTTCATTTGTAAATTATCCAATCTTAAGCATCTGCTTTTAAAAATGCTGATGGAAACATGTAAGCCAAACTCATCTAACTTGTTACACTGTGACATATAATATGAGCGAGAAGGGGCCTGATGGGCAGCGTACTGTGTGTGTGTGCGAGCGCTGCGTCTGGAGCAGTTCACCCATGGGACAGATGTGTAATAAGTGTAATAAGAATCTTTTTAACTAAACTCCTTGCAGCTATCAGGGCCGCTCTGGCAGCTCATTTGGGCTGCTTGCAAGTTCTCAACTCCATTCACGGCCAGTACGCTACTGGGTGGTGTTGGGAGAATCTCGCAGGCACACCGCTCAACCCTCAGCCCGCTTATTAAAGTGGTTTCTAAAAGTATTTTGCTGGAGTCAAGACAGGCGTAGATGCTACCCAGGAATCTACAGCAAGGACTTTTGCTACCCACCTTTCCCTTGTGTATTGATCAAGTACAGGCTACAGCTAAAGATTTGGCCCACAGCGTTGAGTAATCTATAGGCCAGTGGGGTTATGGAAAATCTGATGACATCCCAAGTAGCTAAATATGAACATTAGCTGAGGACTGGACATTATGTAGCAAATAAACTTTTTTTTAAAAAATCAATAATCCTGTTCTCAAGGAAATGCAGTAAGAAAAAACCCACAAACCCTATATTTTCTGCCAAGAGAATTGTTTCTAATGAGAATGTTTTCCAATATTTCCCTTGAGACATCAGCTGCTCCTTAAAAATAATGTTCCAACTTTAATTTGCTCATTTGTGGAGGAAAGTAGAAAGCCCAACA
The DNA here is from genome assembly GCA_013399095.1 of Psophia crepitans. Classification (NCBI taxonomy): domain Eukaryota; kingdom Metazoa; phylum Chordata; class Aves; order Gruiformes; family Psophiidae; genus Psophia; species Psophia crepitans. Next base: position 259,455 of record VWZZ01001868.1, read on the forward strand.
GCTTGCGTCAATTAATATAAACTATAACTTTTATGCAATCTAGAAGGTACCATAGCACTTGTATTCCTTCTTGGTAATTGTACCTTATATTGTCTCTTCCCATGATAACACATTTCCCCCCTCTGGCTTTTCTTCCTGTTTGAAGCTTTCCATTCATCTGAAAAACACTAGTTTAGGCAATGCAGGCGCAATATCACTCTAAAGTCATTATTTCAGAGACTTTAATTATCCCCCGTCATCCATACACGAATAAACAGAAGGCAAAAAAAAGTCAGGGCAAATTATCCACGGCCTGGACACCACAGGCATCATGTGAATCATCCCTGTCTCAGGAGAGAAGTGTTTATATGCCCACAGAGGGAGCATGTCCCATGGTCTTCGGGAAAAAACAGCCAATCTGTGGGAACTCTCGGGAAGTTTGTCCTGTTTTGCTCTGCTCCCAGAGCCCTGCTGCTTTCCATCCCACAGCTGGGGCAACCGCTGCTGTCGCTCTCCAAAGGCAGAAGGAAGCATGCAGGTATTGCTGATGCTGTCAGCCTTCATCCCTGGCACGGTCTCTGTAGAAAATAAATAAAATTAAGTTGTTTGCTCTATAAAATTGCTGTTCCCCCCACTGCCCGCTCCTGAAAGCCAAAAAAGGTTTGAAGGGTGTTTGGCCAGAATAGGAGCAGATTAAGGGTGCGACATTGAATCTAGCACTGCACACAAGGACAAGTGTAGGGTCTTGCACCTGGGAAGGAAGAATCCCATGTGCCAGTACAGGTTGGGGACTGAGCTGCTGGAGNGAAGGAAGCATGCAGGTATTGCTGATGCTGTCAGCCTTCATCCCTGGCACGGTCTCTGTAGAAAATAAATAAAATTAAGTTGTTTGCTCTATAAAATTGCTGTTCCCCCCACTGCCCGCTCCTGAAAGCCGAAAAAGCTTTGAATGGTGTTTGGCCAGAATAGGAGCAGATTAAGGGTGCGACATCGAATCTTTCTGTGATTCTGCTCCCGTCCAAGGCTCTGGCTTGGCCTTGCCTCAGTTTCCCACCCTGCTGCACTGTTGCAGGATGAGAGCAGTTACGGCTCTTCAGCACAGAGCTAACGATCCACTCTGCAAGCCACCTCTGTCCTAACCGTGTTTTCGGAGCCATTTATAAGGCTGCATTCCCAAACCTGATTTTCTTCAGCTGTTGGATCAATTGCCAAGCTCCTTGGGAATTCGTTCTGCTTCCTGCAATGGAAACTCTACCGTCTGCCGACACCTTTGCTCCGAATGTCAGCGATGTGTGCTTTGGCACCGGTTTGGCATAAATTTTCTTCTGATGGGGAAAAACACGCGCTAATTAGCACCCAGTTATCCTGAACATTTTGAAGACAGAAGTACGGCCAGAGGCAATTCTGGCACCATATTTCTTCTCAGTTTCTACATTTGAGTTGAGAACATGTTCTTATTGTAGTGTTTTGTCATACAAAACTTTATTCAGCTGTATCTGTGACTAGTTTGTTCTGGCTCAATTTTTTTTCCTATTGGTCATGTTAGGCTTACTCGAGGCTTGTAGAGGGTTTGCTCTGATCCCACCACACAAAGGTCTGTGGGATTTTTTTTCCTTGAACAGTTAGGCATCCCCCGCACGCAGGCTCAGGACTCTAATCGCACACCCAATCAAGTCCAGTGTTATTCCTGTATCATTTTTCAAATTTGTCAACTTTGTAAGCACTCGCTTTTCATATGTTGATTAGATTACAGAAGCCTTACAAATATTTACCAAAGATCAGCACCATCCCTGTGTTTGAATTCAGAATAAACCACTGTAGTAAAACCCTTCCAAGCTGAGTGCTGTGTTGACACTTTTCTGCTGAAGATCTGTACGGCTGGAAATTTGTGTGCCGAATTCTCCGCTATCTAGGTGGAAAATGATTTTTCATTAACTACTGATCCCTATAACAAATTTTTCATCTTAAAATCCACTGACAAGCAGTCATTCTCAAGTCCCACTTTTTCCTCATATCTTGTCATTAGCCACAATTTTCTCCTTTTGAGGTGTACTCTCTTCTTTCAGCTGTAAAATTTGCTTTTTTTAAAACCTCTAATAGTGAAGTACATCTTATCTACTACATGAGGATGATGAACCAGTCATTATTTTGAGAGGGTTCTAATTGTATACAGATGTCTCACAGTCCAAACGACTCCAGAAGTCTTTACCTGCTATTACATACCATTTCAATTACCTTTTAAATAATGTGTGGGCATCTTACTGCAAACTTCAGGAAAACAAAACGTGTCAGTTGGTCCCCCAGTGCTTTTAAAGCTGCTCAGCTAGACTCCCTTGAGATGTTGTTGTAAAATCTACAATGCACAGTTATGAATTTTACATCTTTTTAGCATTCATGGCTAGACCGTTAATGAGGGAATAAATAGCAGAATTTTATTTAATGCCACACACTGCTTAACATGAATTATTAAGCAAGGGACACACAGCCTTCCTGTCCCCTTTGGCAGGGGGGCTACTGCTGTACCCCGTCATGCTCTTCCAGATAGATGGGCATTGTCCATCCACAGGTACCTGTGGATGTAATGTGGATCAAAATCACTGTTTACGTGAATGAAATAAAACTGGAAGAGAAAAACAGAGTGATGCTCACTTCTTCTAACTTGAAATTTCTTCAGTGTAACTGTTTACATGAAAGCAAGTAGCCTGTCTTGTATCAATGAGAGAAATAAATATTTTGGGCTGCAATTTATTTGACCAAAGGCGGATATTTACTCTGGAATGAGGTAACTGTTCAGAGTACATAAAGAGAAATGCTTATTTATTTTCATTGGCGTCAGATGTAGACACGTCTACTTGGTCAAAAGAATTCTGCCCTTTATGCCCAGGCTATGCACTTAACAGACAATTTATCATAGCTGGGCTGTAATATCAATTCTGTCATCTTTACTGGTCTCACTTATTCAGTGAGACTATTTACATATTAAAGTATTACTCAGCATGAGTAATGGTGCCAGCACTGCAAGTAGAGAGAAGTTTCCATTAGCACTAAACCTTATCTCAGAAAAATCACTGGAGACTGGCACTTCCCAGAGGTTCTGCTTTCTTTTGATTATCCTCCTTTCTTCTAATAATTGACTCCAAGTAGTTCTGCTTCTGTTATTTGGTGGAACAGAAGCTGTCTTTTTCAGAGATTTATTCATGAAGTCACTAGAAAGTCTGTGCTTGGGTATCAGGCTGTCTGTGTAGATCGCAAGCAAATAGATCATTGGAGAGTTGAGGGAGGTAGGGATAATGTCATGGGATGCGGGAGAGTGTAGCTGAAGGTAATGCAGTGGTAGAGGAGGCCATCATAGATGAGACCCCTCTCCAGGGGGGAGAACTAGGTAAGACTAGGATACTTGCAGAGCTAGAAAGTGGACATACAATCTGATGAGGAGAATCTCAGTTAAGATCTCTAATAGCCCATCCACTTACTTGAGCTGGACACCCCATTATGATTTGTAGTGGTTCTGTGAAGAGTAAACTTGTTTAACACGTTCCTCTGAAACTAGGAAAGAAGGAACATGTTTTCAGTTAGGTAATATTCAGTTTGTATTTGGTTTGGCATGACAATTTTACCCTTGGACGAAAAAAAAAAAGGGGGGGATATTTTATCATATAATACGTCCTCTTTTGTTCTCCATTTGGGACCTCTGCCACTGACAGTTCTGCACTACCATGGCAATCCGGTACCACTGGGATCTTACCTAATAAAAACCTGGCATTTAACTGAGCCTAACTCAAATCCTCAGACAGACAAATGTAAGAAGGTGATCAGGACCTGAAAAAGAAACCTCAGAAACCTAGCTTCTGGGCGTTGTCCCAGGGCCGTGAGTTATCCAGGGTCAGATTTTGCTCTAATACCTACATGAAGATAGAAAATCTAGAAGGTCAATAGAAACAAATCGCTTGAAGTGAATGCACATGTAGACCCCAAGCATTCACATCCACTTGAATTCTAGGTTTAAAATATTTTTCTTCAAAATATGGAATGTTTATCAAGACAGGAATATATCTGCATCACTATATAAATCATTACTGTACAGTTCCTTATGGGCATATTACAGTTCCTTATGGGCATATGAATAATCATCAAATCTTTGTATGTTGTCTGCACACAAGCTCAGGTCAGTAAAGGATCAACTTACATCGACTGCATTTATTTTAATAAAATTCTTCAATTCTAATCCCCTTAGTAATAATGTATTACTGCACTCTGTAGCCTCCCAGCTCACTCTGGTTACTCAGATTATACTTTAACAGCATCTTATCTCATTTCATAACACTCTTCCACTGGCTCCTTGACTACTGAACTTTCTTACTATATATTGCCTATATCTGAAACATCATTTTGCATGTCAGAACAATTGTGCATTCAGCATGGAGCCTCAGCAAAAGTAATAAGGTAGATGAACTTTTCTCAAGTGTCACCTAAATTTGGAGGAGTCCAGGTTTACCTGTTTTACACCCTCAAAATCCTGTACGCAGTCATGTTGAACTCAGTATTCAAAAAGAAATAGAACTCTGTTGGCTTTTTGCTAGCATTTCTGCTCTTCACATGATGCTTCTTAATTCAAACATTGTGCAGCAAAAAGGAAACCCTGCAATCCCCTGCCTGGCCTCGAGCATAAACCTACCCAGATTAAATTTCTTTTTGAACTTGAGTCTTTCGAGGGAGAAGGAATCTTAACGCTCTGTGACAGAGAGTTCACCACAAACACTCAGATGCTACTCCAACTGTTTCAGTAGCCTTACTACTAGGGTATGTGCCTATTTGTAGGTTAGAATTTGTCTAGTTCCTTCTGGCAGCCATTGGATCTGATTATATCCTTGTCTGTTGGCTTGAAGAGCCCACTACCAAAACTGTGTTCCCTTCAGAGGTACTGTAGACTGTGATCAAATCACTCCAGTAACTTACCTGTCCTGAGCTCCTAGGTCTTCCAGGGTAAAGCATATTTTGACTGTAGCAGAATGCAATTAGTCTTCCCAGACACTCCAAGCATTAATTTCATTGCAGTCATAATGCATGGTTTGCTCATAGTGACAATATTTAATTCCAGTATTAATATCTCATTCTTCTTCTGTAGCCCCATCCTGTTCTTGGGAAGAAAAGAAGCAGCCCTTTCCTCTGATAATTTGCATTCAGGCTCTCTTAATTTATGCCACGGATGACTTGTGGCTGGCTGGTGCTTTGTATAGCTCCTACGAGCTCACTAGAGGGAAGGCTTGCCTCCACCTGCATCACAGTTCAGCTGCCTAAAGCCAAGGAAGGTCCCTACCCAAATTTTGGTACAGTACCAGACAGGTTATTGAAAAGGACGAGCCTGAGATGCATCAAATGGTGCTTCATGGTAGGCCTAAACAGAAAAATAACTGAGCTCAGGGAAGGTACTGCTAATTAACACCACCATGAAAGAAGAACTGCTAGATCATTCTCTAAACGGGAACATGGGTCTTGTAGCAGATTAAAGACTGATCACGCTGTTCTTTTCAGCAGGCAAAATTTCCATTGGAAGTATAACCACTGAGGTGCCACTTCACAGCAGTAACATCCATGGGAATTTTGCTTGTGCATGGAATACCTGATTCGGTACCAAATCAGTTCCATTCCTTAGCTACCAGAAGTCATACAAAATAACAGTGGGAATTCAATAGCAGGTAGCAAAACCAATTAATAATTTATACCAATCCCATGGCCTGCACCTTACTGTAGCTGCATGTAGCACTGAGGTAGAGAACTGGGACTGAAAGGGCAAAGCCCCTTCCTGCCCTGCAGTATGTCCATGTGGCAGACCCACGGACTCTGCGCTGTGTCAGTCGCGGCCCGACGGGGAGGCCAGAGGACAGCAAAACCGTGGTGGAGCTCCTGCCCAAGGAGCAATGTGAAGAGCTGCCGGGCAGTCGCAGAGCAGCCAGCTGCCCCAGCCCTGTGCACACCATGTGTGCGTTCGGCAGTGCTCGTGGCTCTTGGGAAAACCACCCACAGCCCCGTTGCCAAGAAATGCTGGCAGGAAATAAGTAATATTAAAGTAAAAACATTTCCAGGATGGTTAATGAGCTATGGTGGGAATTTACCCCTCCCTCGCAGTGTTAAGGAGATAATGCAGTAAATGGTTTGTACCTTTTTCCATCAGGAACACTTTGTAATCATACAATGGAAATTGGGACTTTGTTTAAATACAAGCTGTTTGTTGCTAAAGGTTTTTCTTTTTTCTCATCGTCTTAAAATTACAGGATTAAAATGTGTGGATAACATACTGCACTACCCTTCTTAGCTCTACTTCTTCTCTTGATTACTTAGATCCCTATGTGAAGATCCATCTGATGCAGAATGGTAAGAGGCTGAAGAAGAAAAAGACTACAATTAAAAAGAACACTCTGAATCCCTACTACAACGAGTCTTTCAGCTTTGAAGTACCATTCGAGCAAATTCAGGTAATGTCAAACAGTGTTTTGTCTTCCCTCTGCATCCCATTTCTCAGCTCTTATAAATATTTAACAGGAATCTTGTTAATTATCACGTGTGCGTGCCTTCATTAGCACCTAGGTGCCAGCCCTGTGCTACATTAGATGAGTGTGACTGCTTCAAGAGGGAAATGATAAAATGCACAGTACTTATGAAGCTTTGATTCATCAGTGAGAAATGGATAACTGACATTTTCTGTTAACAGAAATGGATTCTGAAAAAAAAAAAAAAATCCACAGGGAGAGAGCGAAGGAATGTGCCAGCAAAAAAAGTATAGGGATAAAAAGAAAAGGCGTATACAGCAATTTGCCCCAAATTATTTGAACACATTTGTGTTCCCTGTCCATTTATTGATGCTATTAGTTGAATGTACTGCAGCATCCCTTTTAAGTGAAACACATAATTCAGGGGTTTATTCAGTCATTCACAACAACTTGAAAAATCTTTTGGTGATTCCTATGCTCTTTGGGAAAAGACATTTGAGAATCTCAGGAGTCAGTACTGCAGTGCCTTTTTTCTTGACACCTCAGGGGAGCTCCAGAAGTTGTCTGGGTGCTAATCCTGGAGAGTTCAGTGCCTACAGTCAGGGGTCTCAGAAGTCAGCACAGTGGAAAATACCAGTCATTTTTTTCCTGGCCTTAGTTACCTGCCCCTGGGCTACTGGGAGACAAAGCATCTCTCACTCATGAGAGTGAGATTTATCGTCTTCTGATATTAACTAACCTTTTCTTACAAGAGAGGAGGTTGTCTTACCCATCACAGGAGGCATGTAGGAAACTCACATCCTTCTCACTGCCCTCCCTAAGTGAATTTGAACCTGTATCTTCAATGTCTTAAGCAAGTACTCTTGTCACCTGTGCCTACAGCTTGTGTTGGGAGTGCAACATCGTTTTTGCATCAATAGTAAGTATATGATTGGCCACAGAGCATGAGATCACCTGTTAGTTGGGTGGTTTGCTTGGAAAGAGAGAGGCTTTGGTCTCTGGTCTGACCTAGGTAATGTAAACCACTACAGGTTGGTACAGACCTCCTCCATTTCTGTTAAGCCTTTTTGTTCTTTTGCTCACTTGTTAGAGCGTTCATGGGCAGGGGAAGACGTGTTGGTTTAAATATCCTCAGAAAAGAACTGCATGTTGGCTTCCCACCCACCTCGGGGAGCTCTGTGACTGTGGAGCTGTTAAGCAAAACTGTCGCTTTTCTGGATGGAGCTGAGTGTGGAAAGTCTACTTTCAGGGGCCTCCCAGTTTGAATGACCATAACTAGTCTGGAAATACACCCTTTTGTGGCTTGTAAGAGAGGTCTAGGTAGGAGTTAGGTGCTCTGCTACTGTGGGAATTTAAATAGCTTGGGCCAAATTTGGAGCCAGAAGACGTTGCCAGGGAAAACTCCCAGACAATAGGGACACACAGACACCTCTTGCACAGATGAGAGCATGGTACGGAGTTTGAGGCTCTGTGTCTTGGATTTTGATAGCAACTGTACTGGAGAGAAGCCCAGGAGCCAAGGCCTAACATTTCAGCAAAAGCTACGTGCTTGGTTTTTATTGACTTGGTACCAACAAAGACAATAAAACTAGACAAGGTGAGGTGCTGGGAATAGTCACTTGGATGCAGGAGTAGCCCGTTCAGGAGTTTCTTCATGCCCCACAGCATGTACACGTGTCTCTGGACTGTAGGAATCAAAAAGTGGGAAATCCAATGGGGCCTAATTCCCATTTATTTTAGTGAACGCTGGTCCGCTTGCTCGTAAAAAGAACTTCATAACAAGCACCAAAGACCCAAAGACAAAAAAAAAAAACCACAATTAAATGAAGCCTGTCTGGCAATTTAGGCAGCAAATGTCTTGATTTCCAAATAAGGAACAGGAGTGAGGAGCTGGAATGGGCACCTCCAAGTTACCAGATCTGAGCTTTGGCACGGTTCGGTACATTCTGTAGGTACCTGGCCATTTTGCCTTGTAAGCCTAAATCAGTTTTGTAAGGTGGATATCGGCCCTTTAAAAAGTATTGCAGTTTAGCAGTTTAATATTTTGCACTTTTTTGGATAAGTTTATTAGAATGACTTTATAGCTATTTACTTCAGTATATAGCCTCAATTTAAATTCTGTAATTATGGACTTTGGTCATATGCCAATGTATTTTGGAGTTAGTTATAAAAGACTATATTTAGAGGTGATTTCATTATGGTTACTGAAGCGATTTCATCATTAGCGAAACACATTTTAAATGTTATTTAGACTTAATATGGTAAGAACCACTGTGATTTTAGGGTAATTCACGTAAAAGTCATTAAGCAAACTGTCACAGTCAAGTAAGAAAAAAAGTGGTTGTACAACTTTCACAGTGGTTGAAGAGTGAAGACGAGGGTAAGCTGCTCAACAGCAGCACACCGATGTAATTTAAAATGGGCCAAACATTAACATTTTCAACAATTTAATTGTGCATATGGATTCTAGCTCCTAAGGGAAAGAAAGTGATGTCTTGAAAGGGAATGGGAGAACACTCCTAGGAAGTCAAATCCTTTCGCTACAGGGAGATCAAGCATGTGTTTTGCTGTTTTCAAGATAGATTGCCTCCGTAGGCAGCAATGTCTCCAGGCCCTTTCAGTCCAGAGGGTGCCTAATCACAATGAGGAACCTGCTAATCCAAGAGTTTTTACCAGAGGTGGTGCTTTCCACTAGCACCTGTTGGGTTTTGCAGTGCAGGTCTTCCTTTAATATATGGTACAAAAGCAAAGAGATGCTCACATTTCTCTGTAGGTTTAAGCCAGAGACCATGAGATGAAAATCATCTCAAGGGTAATCATCTGAGCTAGCTGTTCTTATGTCTTTATGGAGTCTTTTGTTTAGAGTGGTCATTTTTGTCTCGTGATTAACATGTCCAAAAAAAAAATCCAATAGTAACTAGCCCCCAAACTTCTAGGTACAGCACATGACTTTTTTTTTGTACTGTAAAATAATAGCCTCATGCTTACTTTTTAATCTCTGTGATTGTACCATGCATCTAAAACATGAATGTTTATTTGGGGAGGTACCATCAACATTAAACGTGAGTATATTGCAAACAGCAACACTGAAACACTGTTTTGGCATCCAGAAATACTTGCTTCGGGATATTGCCTTTTATCGTGAGTGCTCTGGGGAGAGAATCTTGAGTTTGATGTACACTTTTGTCATCAGCAGCTATATAAATGCTTTAGTGCCTGTTGGAATCATCTCTTTCTCTGGCTCAGTGAGTTGTACCATCTTGTAAGGGAATGGACTCTATAAAATAGACCTTGTGAGTCTGGTCTTGCAGATATGCTTAAAAGCATCAGTTACTCTTTAAAGATAATCCTATTACAAGCATTGAAATTAATCATTCTAGTAAGAAATCGAGATTGTACATATATTTAAAGCCTTAAATTTAAAAACCTGATGCTTGAGAATAAAAGATTTTTCTGGAAGGAATGTGTTTCAGGGCATTTCTTCCTCCAGTTCAGGAAACCTGCACTAGAATAATACTGTGTGTATTTACCATGGGGTAGAAAGGAATTGGGAAAAGAACTGTGTGTTCATCTTTAAAAACAAAGCTCCCTAAGGAGAAGTGTTTGCAGCTTAGTAAAATCAGCCCAAGGTTGTTCCCATCTTAGGTGCTGTTAGGAACGAACACCACTCCACTGAAGGAATAGCTGTTTGCGCTCTTTTGACAAATATCAACGACCTGATGGGTGGCCATGTGCATGCAAATGCCTGGCTTGAACATCACCTCCCAGTGTGCCCCAGTCTAAGCGAAGGGAAGATTGTCTGTGAGCTGTGACGGGAGGGCTCGCACAGATTTTGTGGGAATGGTTTAACCCGTTTGGCAGAGGTCACCGTTCCTACAGCAGAAGTGACGCTCCAACGCCTGCTCAGTCGCAGGCAGCACTGGTGTGTCAGAGGCAGTGGGGTTTACACTTCTTTCCAGCTCCTCTGAGTGTGCAGCTGCTTTTCCTGACTCCTGTATAGATTTATGTAATACACACAGTATATACATACTTGGGTGTGTGCATGCACACACACACACACACACACACATACACACAGATGAGTCCACATGCATATTTGTATATAGCAACTGTAAGGGGTATCTTTGGAATTTGTCTGAAAATAGCTGATTAGCCTGCTGGATGGATGGGTAAGAGTTGTTTAGAAGCAGAAAAGCAATTAACAGAATAGAGTAGGACATTGCAAACCTGAACTTGGGGTAGAGCCGTTTCTGAACTTTACATAATTTTTACTTATTTACTTAAACAATAATGATGCGTTAAATTGCACTACGTTTGACCTAGCTTACCTTAAGATCTCAATTTTATCCCTACAGACTTCTGTAGGTCTGGTTCTTTAATAACAAGAGCAACAAAAAAATCCATTAATCTGTTAAAAGAAAAAAAAATAATCAATCGCTACTCCCATATGAAGGTCTTCAATGAAAAGGGGCAAATTTCAAGTTAGCAGGGAGGTTGTGAACTTAGTTTTGTTTGGAAGGCTCACCAGAAGCAAAGGCAAAAGTTTGATTTTACTTCTGGCTGGGGAAACCTGCTCATCTGGCTCTCACGCACTTACCCCCTTCATGTACGTGGAGTCCCCATTGTCACTGTCCATCCTGAGATTTATGCCTTGCCCGTGCTATCATGCTCACCAGTTTTTCTCTGTCTCATTGTAGAAAGTGCAAATTGTTGTGACTGTTTTGGACTATGACAAGATTGGCAAGAACGATGCCATCGGGAAAGTCTTTGTGGGCTACAACAGCACCGGCGCGGAGCTGCGGCATTGGTCAGACATGTTGGCCAACCCTAGGCGGCCCATTGCACAGTGGCACACCTTACAGCCCGAGGAGGAGGTAGATGCCATGCTGGCAGTCAAGAAGTAAATTAAATTAAATTAAGTTATGAAGGAGAAGAAGAAGAAGCCTTTCTGCATTTGCCCACATAGTGCTCTTTAGCCAGTATCTGTAAATACCTCAGTAATATGGGTCCTTTCATTTCCAGCCATGTGTTCCTGACAGAGATCAGTTGTACTTTTAAATTCCCATTTTAATTTGCACAAATTTAAATGTAGAGAGCCCTCTAAAGGCGCTTCATTTCACCACTGCCCCCCCAGATCTACTCTTCTTTTAAGCAATATGATGTGTAGATAGAGCATGACAGAAATTATTTATTGTATCACACAGTTGTATATATACACCAGTATGCTGAGAATTTATTTCTAGTTTGTGTATTTGTATGTTGTAAGCGTTTCCTAATCTGTGTATATCTAGATGTTTTTAATAAGATGTTCTATTTTAAATTATGTAAATTGACTGAGATATAGGAGAGCTGATAATATATTATAGGGTAACTATTGTATCGTCTGCATTCCAGAAAAAAAAAATTCCAACTTGTAAGGCACTAGTAGTGTTACACTGACATCTTAAAGGACAACTTAAATCTGAGCTTTCAACTGGACCATCCTAATAACACTCTACGCGTCCACAGTGAATCTTGGAGGGGCAAATCCGATTGGGTAGACTTCTTTCACAGGCAACTTAGCATGATCTGAGCAGCTCCGTGGCTGACCTCAAGGAGATGTAGCCAGGATACGATTTTTTTGTATATATTCCAAAGCAAACCCATAACAGACTGAAATGGCTTTAGATTGAAAGTTGAGGAAGCAGTTCCATAGGAGGCAGCGGTTTCATCTAACATACAAAGTAAGACCATTGCAGAGGTTGTGCGGGGAAGGGGGGAAGGGGAGGGGGGAGGCGCAGCAGTAGTGAAATGCTGCCATGAAAACAAGAGTAGCTCTCCGTTATCACCTTTATACAAAATTTGCATACTGTGAATTCCATCCACGATTTCACATTATAATGAGTTTGCACATTAGACTTTGTAACAAAATATTTTATTATACTAACTCAGATTAGAAGGAATGCAGAATATTTTTTAGACACAGCCGTGTGAGTTTATTATACAAAATAGTTTCATGGTAAACAGACAGTATTGTAATCCCATCAGAAGATGACAAAATTTAGCCATAGTTCTAAATGCACTTCAAAGTAAGCCAAAAGAGAACAGCTAGTGACCTTTTATATACTATTTATACTTAAGTTTTAATTTGTCCTTTAAAAAAAAAAGTGAAAACAAAGAACAAGTTCTAGAAAACTGAAGCAACCTCTTCTGTATACTAGATGCTCGTTTCAGGAGGAGTTTTTAAATGTTTTCAATGTTATTATGTAGTAAATGGCACTATTATGAAGCTATTAGTCATTCCATAAGAGTCTTGAAAGACTGCTCTGTGTATCACTGTGACTGCCGTGTGTGCTTAGAAATGTAGTTTTCTCAGTGGATAGCAATCAATTTATTCCGTAGTGATATTGTAATAATACTGCCATTCCCTTCTACTGCACTGCCGAAGGAATGCATAGCACACGCAGTTCTAGTTATTACGGACCAATTTAGAACTGGAGGGCTATGCAGGGGACAAGGATGCTATATTGAATGGGTTGACCACGCAGCATTTTGTCAAGCCCTGTGCAATACTCTACATTTCCAGCCTCCCTCTCCCTCCGCCGCTTTACTGTAGATAGTTGTCTGACAGCTAGCCAGCATGTCATCTCAGCTTGTACCATCTCATCAAGTCATTTAGGGCATCACTTCTATCTCATGTACCGTCCTTTGAGGCCCTTTGCTTATCTTTCCAAGCTGTGAATATATTTATAATGCTTTGAAAAGCTCATCATTTTCAGCCATGCAAACTACCCCAGAAATGTGGAAACGCTATACCTTTTGGAGGGAGGCATGAGGAGTTAACCACTGACCTTCTTATCAGTTGTATCCAAAAGAAATTACTGAAAACAAAGATGAATGTAATCAGAGAACTGTGTACTGAAAACTAAATTCCACGGCCTCCCTTGAGGCCCGGCTTCTGGGAGAGGCGTGACAGTCTGAGAGGTCAGTGCAGCAACGGCCAAGCACCGTTTTCAGTACAATGGGGGGTAAAAGAAGCAGCAAAGAAGTGGGAGGAGAATAAAAGCCTGGATCTCTCCCCACCTCCAAAAGTGAGAATAGCAAGACCCATTTTCTTTCTTTTTTACATGAAACACGGAAAAAACACAAGTGAGACATTTTCGGATAGAAACAGGCACGCATACATGCAAAGCATCAAGCTGGAATACTTTAAAATCTTAACCTTAAGGACCAAACCCCACCAAAGAGAAGAAGTAGACAGTCAGCTTTCCAGCATAAGAGCTTCATGGTCTCCAACTTTCAGTTGCTCATTCAGGATAGCTGCAGGTTCAAACTGCCAGGACTGACTCATTGTGTTAAGGTATTCTTAATGCTTTCTCTTCCTACACTGCCAGACTGAATGTCACCATAGAACTGGTTTGTAAGGTACGATGACTCTCAGAGACTGAACCTGCCATGTGACCAAGATGACATTTTCATCCTCAAAGAAGCCACATGTACCTTTCTGACAAAGCTGTGTGAAGTATTAGAATCTGATGCTGTAGAAAGATCCTAGTTGCCTTTGTGTATATTTACTGCCTGCTTGAGTGTTTCTCTGTGTGGGTTTTCTCTGTATCTTGTAGAAATGTTTGGGGTGTTTTATCCTGCCATATCGCTCGTGGCCCGCGAGCTGACAACTTTAGCCGTATTTTACCTTCATTTTTGATGAGGTGGTTTATATTTTGTTTCACTTTGTGTAGTGACTTCCCACAGTAGAGTTTTCCAATTGTCGTTAACATACATATTACACAGATATTCAATAAAAATGTTTTATTTCCTGTTGATGTTCTAGTGTTTCTCTATTAATCTACAGTTTTGAAAACACATTTCACTCTAGGACTTCCACAAGCTTCAAAGTATTGCAAGTGTAAATAGCACAGCACTTTCTGAGGGGCTGTGAAAAGCTGCTTTCATCAGTGTGGTCCTCTGTAAGACGGTCACAGCCAGCATGGCTCCAGTAGATGAATTTTCCACCTCTGCTGCAGATGAAGGAGGAGCCTGATAATTTACTTCCAAAAACATCATTCTCTATCAAAACACGGACTAGTTTCTATACCACAACAAAAACTTCAAGTAGTTACCTACGCATTGGTACTCCTCAAGGCAATTGTGTTAGAGCCGTGGTTGAAGTTTTTACCTGGAGAGAGATGATATATTTTAACCTACATTCAAGAGCTACTTCCAAGCTGTCCACAAAATCAACCCTCTTGTAGACTAAAGATCATTAAATAAGAGCTTAAACTGTATAGGGGGAGAAGGTGTGGGAGGAATTGAATCCACAAACACAAAATTATTAAAAATCATTGTGTTATGAAACAATTTAAGTTGCTGAACCTATGAGGAGAAGCAGATCAAGAACCAAACAAAAAAAACCCCAAACCTGTAGCCATGTTTGTTTTATGTAACCATTTTCCACAGCATTTCCCCCCACCCTTGCTTTTTCCCCAGTTTCAGGAGAAATATGCCCATTCCTTTCAGGAACCACGCTGTGATAATTACTGAGATGTACCAGTTTAACCACAGCCCTTGCTTGCAAGGGGCCTTACTACGATGTAGAGTTCATCGTAAATATTTCCAGGGTTGAGCCTTTTCCCTACTCCCACTGCTCAGAAAGTGCCTTCTTTTCTCCCAGCTATTTTTTTTTCCCCATCTAGAGCCAATGAGCACCAAAGGGACTGATGCCACTCTCAGCGAGCGAGAGCAGCCCGACATCTGGTGGGCCTGGTGACTTGGAGAACAGTTACTCTTCCAAAACCGTGAATGACGGGACTCTGTGTCCATGGCTTTACAGATCTGCTGTGAGGTGACGCCTGCTTGGTCTGCAGGAGCTGAGGTAACACTCCTGCAGCCCAAGGGAGTTCACCATAGCTACAGGCAGGTAGCACATTACGGAGGCATGAGGTGATGCTGCTCCCTTCTTCACCATCTAAGCCATTGCATGATCAGAGCAAGCACGTACTTCCCTAGGAGGAGCAGTTTGCTTAAGAGCAGACTCAAATCTATCGAAGTCAATAAATAAAAACACTTTGATCTAGGTTCTATATGCACCAGCCGTTTTTGCAGATCTTAATACCGAAATTACTTCTTTGTCTATGTTCTTCCAACAAGACTAATCAGTTAAAGCCAGTCCTTACAATTAATGTAAGAAAAAATGCTTCATATAATAGCTGTTATACTAAGTGAGAGAAGCAGCAAAAATTACCAATTTTCTTCAGCTCATTTAACCCCTAATCAACTGTCAAGAAAAACATTCTTCCCAACTGACAGACTGTTACCAAAGCAAAGGATCTACATCTCTCGATCACTTTTCACATCATGAGTCAATGAAAGTTAATTGCCTGTTAGTTATGCAAAGCAAGAATTAGAACATTATATTTTCTGATTACTCTAACAGTCAATTCTCTTATTTACTTATGCATTAGCATTTTCACTCCAGGCTGCCAGTTCAGTTTCTTATACACGTACTGACCTGCTTTTCAGAACATATGTCCACCAAATTCATGTCCAGCCCATTTTCAGCATCAGTTCAGACAGTATTGTTCATCCAGGCATTAAAGGTAGTATGGAAAAGGGGTTTTCTGTACATACCACAAGAACTTTTACCCAGTCTTAGTTACATTTACACTATATGCACTAGATCTTTCTATATTCTATATAGACAGTACATTCACACTAAAAAATAGTTCCAAAATTATGTGACAAACTAGTACAGAGAAGATTTTAACTCTGCGCAGGTACTTTCTGACTGACACCTGCAGCAATTATTTTCAGACACAAGAGCCATACAAAGAGAGTTATTTCCAGACTATGCTGTATTCAACATAAGAAAGAAAGTTCTGCAAACTAGGGAATGATCTAGACATCCTTAATGGAGCTTCTGAAGAGGCCAAATAGGTTGGGGAAGTGAAGACAGCTCTTCCAGGCTTTTGAGGTGAGGGTGGAGGGGGCAGGTAGTACAGTCTTTTTGTTCTCTGCATGCACCTTGCAATAGCATGCTGAGAGTTTGAACAGCCATTTCGAACAAAAAAAAAATCCGAACCAAAACAAGAGAGTTTCATCTTCTGACAGAACCAGTCTCATCAGTTTGACAGCTCACATTTAATTTCAGTCAACCATTTCATATCTTTGTACACTCTCTTATTACTTACAACAAGGAAAGCACACAGTAGGCGATGTGCTGATGTTATACGCCAAATAGAGCCGACATCAGTTTTTCTCATAAAAGACCAATGCACAAAGTGGCAAAATATTCTCTGCTCCGCTAATCAGAATTATCCCACAATCTAGCACAAACCTCCCTAATTTTGCTCTCATTCTCCCAGAGCCCAGGGAGCCCTCCTTGTATTTATTATAGTCACATATTTGTACCTTAGCCTAGAAGATTTCATTACTCTTTCCTAAGAAGCAGCAGTGCCCACCAGCACTAAGAAGTAGTTCCAAAAGCCTGACATGGATCTGCCATTGAAGAGTTCCACATTGGGCTTAGGCTATATTTGTCTTCTCCCTTGGACCATTCATCACAAGGAGGAGGATCTCTGGCTGTAAATCCTGATTGAAAGCCTGACAGGTTGGAACCTGGAACGCAACGCTGAAGTCAATTATTTCACACTTAGTCAGAAACGTTATCATCCACTTGTTCTGTGAAAGACAGGCTCTGAGGCTCAGCAACTTGCATCTCGGTCAAGATAGGCTTTTTTTCTTCATGCAACTGGCAATATTATTAAACTTTTTTTTTTGAGATAGCTTCTGTGACATTCACAAAGAGCTTTCATATATTTTCTTTCTTTCCTTCCTATACAAGTTTGTGCCTATTGTTCACCTCACGTAAGAATTTCTAAGCCAGTTCTTCGCAGTTAATAATAAGTGGCTAAATTGTTTAATTGGCTTTAATTTCTTGCTTCACCAAACTTCTTAGATTTCACTCATTTCTCTCCAGCCACACACCATGATCTGACAGTGATTGATACAGAAAAGCCCTGACGGAAGGTCATAAAGAAAATTAAGTAATCATAGAGTGATTCACAGAGTATTTTTCATGGATTAAATGGAGATTAAATGGTCACATTTCAACGTAGTGTAAGATTAAGGGTGGGGTGCTAAGAGGTTCGTTGTTGCAGCTGAGTGTTTAGTTATTGATCTAGAAAACAGGGGAATGAGTTGACAAAATTTACCTATGGCATAAAATTGTTTCATCTGGAACATATCTAAATTATGAGGTCATCTCTAATTTCATCTATTAGGAACTCAGTGCCCAGAGAGGCACCTCAACTCAAATGCTATTGATCCCCCAAATATTTCAGAGACATTTGTCAACAGTAGTACAAAAATGTTTGCGAAGGTGATCTCCAATGAGGAGAGAAAGTAGGAGAACTGGTCACACCGTTAAGGAAAATGAAGACAGAACCTCTTTTTTTATACAGGAATTGCTGACAGAAAAAATAGATTTCTCTTATTTCACCCTGTACTCGGCTCTGGTGAGAGCCGATCACTCTCTACAACTCCCTGAAAGGAGGTTGTAGTGAGAAGGTTGTTGGTCTCTTCTCCCAAGTATCAAGCGACAGGATGAGAGGGAATGGCCTCAAGTTGCATCAGGGGAGGTTTAGGTTGGATATTAGGAAAAACTTCTTCGTG
>VWZZ01001868.1:277692-370641 GCA_013399095.1 Psophia crepitans
TTGAATGTCCCCAGAGAAGGAGACTCCACAACCTCTCTGGGCAGCCTGTGCCAGTGCTCTGTCACCCTCATGGTGAAAAAGTTTTTCCTTATGTTAACCCGGTATCTCCTATGCTCTAGCTTGAACCCATTGCCCCGTGTCCTATCACTTAATGAGACCAAGAAGAGCCTGGCTTCATCTTCCTGACACTCACCTTAGGGAGTGTCAGGGATTCTATGATTCTCAGTAGTCTGTAAGAATGCAATGAAAGCTTACGGTGAAGTGGGAATACACAAAGGATGTTCAAATTACAGTCCTCATAAACATATTTAGACTTCATATACGTTATTTGGAGTATCTTTAGTCGTAGACATACTTCACACATCCACAGAACGTGTCTACTTGCCCCAGTGCAGAGCTGTGTAGAAATGCCTGGGTGCTTTGTCCCTTTGGTATGGGCATTTCTCCGTTACAGTGACTACTGCCACTGAGACACGGCACGCTCCGTGCAAATGTCTCAAAGTGCTTTTCAAAGACAAACTAAGCCTTGAAAATTACCTATTGGAAAACTGGAAAATACTACCCCGTTAAAAGCTGTCGTATGATCTGGTATAGAGTAAAAAGCTCTCCATGGCAGCTGAATCAGGTAAGTCTTTGTAGCTCAAACACAGGGTATAAAAAAGGAATTGACAGAGTCCTTGGCAAGAAGTTGTTGTGAAAAGTAAATCTAAAAAGAGCCAATCTTGAGGGAAACGTAAGACGTTTATTGAGATTTTATAAATGAATAGAAAAATAAATGTGGGGCAAATTAATATGTATCCTAGCCACAGACTTCTTCTGTACTGGAGAAAAAGTATATAGCTACAAATTTGTACCAGAGCCTTGTGTTTGAGCCTTCCAAGTCTCTGGAGTAAAAACCTGAGAAGATTCAGGTTATCTTATCGTTGTTGCTTTGCTCCTTGCTTCGGAAAAGAGCATTTTTCCCCACACAAAGGATTACATCTCCCACTCCAGCCCAGTCGTGAGAAGAACTGGTTAATCCTCTCACTTCTTGGATTTAACACAAACAAATAGCTGCCTGAAAAGTTTGAGCACCGTGACCATAATTAAATCTGCAGTAATTAGTAATGCAACAACAGCAAGCAAGAAAAGCAGGCAAGCTTCTCCAGCTGATGTTTTTTAAAGCACAGATAACACAGGGAAATAAATTGGCAAAAATGCAGGAAAAAAAGAAATCACTTGCAGATCAGGGGACCAAATCTTTGTCTGTTGCCACACTGCCCCAGCCCACATGGTCTTACTTGGTTTTGTTTTTCCCCATGTTATTATTATCTCAATAGATCCACAAGATCTCTTCTAATTAAACTTTTGATCTCACGTTTGCTACTGTTTATGTCGGATTTCCTGTGTTCGCTAGTCCAGCCGAGCACAAGCTCTTCTGTTGTTGATTCTTCTCACGCTTCCCTTGCCCCACTTCTGCTTAGCCAACTTTCCTTTCTAAAGTTTATTCAACCACTCTGCGACAACCAGTGCCTAACAATCCCTCGGGAACGTGGGTTCAGGGAAAAACAGCGAGTTGCAAAAGCCTTTGCAACCACTCAATACTTGTTTCAGAGTATAAATTGCAAAGATGCTACAGTGTTTAATCGCTTCCCACAATATGATTCCTTTCCGTACGTGTGCAGTGCAAAGTATACTTTGTTCATGATCTTATTCTATACCTTATTAGCAACGGTGAGTCATACCAGCACTTCAAGGAAGCGTAGTAGCACTTCTGATGGAGAAGAAATGATGGCCTGGGCGACACCGGGGACTTTTTTTTCCCTGCACGAGAAATTCTCAATCAGTTCCCACCACAGCTTTCATCATCTCAAGTGCCTTCATCAAATCTCCTGTACCCCTTCCCCTAAGAGAGAGCGGACGCTCCCTGCCTAGCGCTGTAATGCAAGCCCATTTCATTATAACCAAGGTAACGGAACGATCAATGTGAACTGCGCGTTCGCCTCAGCCGGTCTCCTCCCAGCCTTGTTTGAAGTTGGCAGCACGAATACTTCTCCCATCACGTGCTGAGAGTACTGTCTCTGCTCTTGATCCGACCGAGGCCAACTCACATTCTCTTTAAGGCATCTCACGGGCAGCAAACTTGTGGTCACAGCACTACCCCCCCCATACCCACTCACAGTTATCTTAAAAGGTAAAATTTATGTGATACAGAGTAGACAGCAAACATTAAACAGAACGTCAATACAGGTGAAATAAAAGTAAACTTCGCTGGAATCTAGATCTTAAAATGCACTGAAAGCATAAGCAAGTTAAAAGCATTAACTATAAGGAAACTCCTTCATTTTCCTGCCAGCCAGGCCAACGGTTTTACAGTATCTTCACTTTGTTTTGTACGTGTGTGCATTCGTTATCTCCTGGGTGACAGCTCCATAAATCCTCTCACACTCGATATGTTCAAGGATAGATGAGGAGCTCCTTCATGACAGACTGTTTCATGTCCCCACACAATTACACAGCCTGTTCCTTGACTAGCAGCTGTTACATACAAATACGCGCTGGCACACTGTATTCCTCAGCACCTCGAAAAGCGTGGGTCTCCTCCAGATGTAAGCAGCAGCGCACCTTTCCTTGCTGAGCGTATTACACGGCATACACCACACTGTCCCGCCTCATTTACACTCACGTTGTTGCCATGTTTTTCCTACGGTTTCCAGCACGCAGACATCTGATCCACAAGCTGGGCACCTGGGCATTACCATGCTGCAAATGCCAGCTATATACATTTCAAAGCCACAGGAAAAAGGCTTCAAGATCCCTAGCTTTTAACGTTGCAAGTCTGAAGTTACCATTGACACAATCTGCTGAGCAGTCATATTATCACCATCTAAGTCATCTTACTCAAATCTGTCTGGATTTTGTATGTCCTTAATCGTTGCTGTATTCTTCCTCAGAGTGAAAAAGGAAAAAAAAAAAAGGGGGAAAAAAAAGAGAAAACATTAATGCCATTTCCTGATCATCTCATTAGCAATGTATTTCCACGCTGTAGAAGAGCCATTTACTGTGACGTGAGTTTGCAGAGCTAGATCAGTTTTCAAAATCCTGCAAGAATTCTATCCTTTTCATCTGAATGCCTTAGAACATATGAAAACATCTGATCCTGTTCATCTAAAGCAGTTATCCGTGAAGTGTATTTGGTCTTATTAGCAGCAATATGGTCTCTTTCTTGCCATGCAACATGATTCAACACATGCCTGACAACACAGCCACAGGGAACCCATCAGGGAGGAAAAATCCCAGCACTTTGGAAATTACTGGTCTGGATAATACCATGAAATAACTGATTGTGGGTCCAAAGAAGGGCCATGAAGCTGGTGAAGGCGCTGGAGCACAAGTCTGATGAGGATCAGCTGAGGGAACTGGGGATGTTTAGCCTGGAGAAGAGGAGGCTGAGGGGAGACCTGATCGCTCTCTACAACTGCCTGAAAGGAGGCTGTAGCCAGGTGGGTGTTGGTCTCTTCTCCCAAGTGACAAGCGATAGGACAAGAGGAAATGGCCTCAAGTTGTGCCAGGGGAGGTTTAGATTGGATATTAGGAAAAATTTCTTCACCAAAAGGGTTGTCAGGCATTGGAACAGGCTGCCCAGGGAAGTGGATGAGTCACCATCCCTGGGGGTATTTAAAAGGTGTGTAGACGTGGTGCTTCGAGACACAGTTTAGTGGTGGTCTTGGCAGTGCTGGGTTAACGGTTGGACTCAATTCTGTGTTTCCTAACACATGGCTCCTGGAAAGTGCATGGAGATACAGTTCAGAGTCAGCCCAAGGTGTAATAACTAAACCAAGGAGCTAGTAAGGAGTGGTAGCTATTTGCTTGGTTTACAGGTACAGGCAGGCAGTTTTCCCATGTTAATAAGCGCGGTGTGCGTAAGGGTCAGGCTTGCCCCTTGACCAGAACTGCGGGGTGAAACAAGGAAGGTCCTGCCAAGGGAGAGCCAAGGACTTCAGCTTGGGCAGAACTGAATTTTGCACCACCCCTTTTGCTTCGCCTTCCTCCCTACTTGGCGTAAAAGGCATACAAGGGAGTTGGTACGTTTACTGGTAAACATAACAGCAAGGAGCCAGAACACCCATACTTGAGGGATGTCTGTCTTTAGTCCCATCAGTCCCATGACCCCATCAGCCACCATCTCTCACCCACTAGCTGCAGGAGGTTACCTTAACCTCCCCAAGCTTCTCACCTTTACATCAGTGAGCATCAGTTCACGCATAGGCATGGCTGATCCATCTTCTGTCCTGCTTCTGTCAATAAAAATGGGGTGAAACACTGCTTTTGTATGTATCCCATGGTTGGATCACAGAATCACAGAATGGTTTGGGTTGGATGGGACCTCAAAGATCATCTAGTTCCAAACCCCTGCCATGGGCAGGGATGTACCCTGTATTTTCTTTTCTGCTCTACAGTCCAGGGCTGTATTTCCCAAATCTCTGATCCCAGCCACAGCTGCAGCTGTTTTTATGTTGGGGTTACCATCTAGTTAATTGAACTTCTTGTGTGCTTAGGAGCTAATCAAGTAATTGCTGGCCTGACTGGCAGAATGCTGCATTGTGACGATCAAGTTTTAGTCCTGACTGGCTTTTTTTTCAGGGAATCTTATGTAATTTACTTCACTTTTCTGCTACCTCTGTTTCCACATATGTAACTAGGAAACAAGAATCTTTCTCTCTGAAAATTTGAGGAAGAGAGTTTTATAGGCAGTGTGTAACAGAGTGATATATTAACAATACCATGAGTGCCATAATGAGGAACTTAACTCCTTGTGTTTTGCTGTATAAAAGTTGACCATCATATCTAAATCATTATTTTAGTAATGAGCACTATTACTCCTCTTCTGTGGGCAGAAACTGAATGCCAGTTATTTGACCTGAGGTCGGCAATACGCCGCACAGGGCTGCAGCACTGATGAGAGTTTTGGACCTGACACAGCTCAGTGTCAGGAATACCTGGACGCTCTCGCTCAGCCGCAAAGCGTCACTGAAGAGTTGTTAGAGATTTCCCAAAGCTGCTTGTGCTGCATCTTGTGGGGAGTCACAGTAGAAACCAGTCACCGCTACGCGGTGGTGTGATACATGCCACCACACATTTCTACCTGTAAATGGAACCACTGTTTCGAAAACCAACCGCTGTCTCCCACAAGAAATACGTCCCACCACCCCTGGTAAGATTTGTGCGGAGGTAAAAAAAGACTGTGCCGTGTGCAAGCAGTACACACACTTCATTGCTCACTCAAGATGGATTAAGATGAAAAGCCTCTATGATTTCTGGATCTAGAGCATTGCAAAGCTAGATTGATGAATTATCTCTCCTTCGCTTTCAGCTGTCAAGCTTCAACTTTTTTTTTTCAGTGCAGAATATTATTTCCTTATGCTTCGATTGTTTTTCCACATTCCTTTCTCTTAGTGCAGCTGTAGCTCCACTTTGTGGAAGACGAGGAAAGCAAGGAGTGACCCAGGTGTGTTAACTGCAGGACTGTGCAGTTTCTGAGCCTGGCAGCCGTGTAAAAGATGTGGGTCTTCAGAGTCAGCCAACGACGATGAGCGAGGGCTAAGACCATTTCTCTTTTTCTCATTCTTTTCCAACTTGAAAGGCATCCACATCAACACCTTGCTTATTTCTTCCTCCGAACTAGTTGTAAATGTACAAACAACTGTAAAATACAGCATGCAAAAAAATGAAGGGAAATGTATTTCCTATGTATCTACATACGCAGCCATGGAAACTGCCTGACCACAGATTCATTTTTTGTAAAGAAGGAGGAAGATTTTTCAACTTGTTCAGTACCTTGTTGAATATTCTGATAGAAAGTAAGGTATTCCATCTCTCAGGAAATTCTCCAGTTCTAGGGTTAATGCTGGAGCTGAACGGGCATGGTTTTGAGTGTCCAGAGGCTACAGCTATGAATGCTTTCAAAGGTTTTAAATAAGAAAAAATGTATTTACAAATCCTTTTTAAAATCTGTTTTCCATACAATGGAAGAGGACCGGATTTCTGACAGGGCTACCTACTGACTGCACAAAACTGAAATGATTTTTCAAGGAAAGAAATTTGGAATAGACTTCCTTTAGAAAAATTCTGGGGCTTCTGGATGCTGCAAAATCAACCTCACTTTGTAATGAGGGTGGGGATTCAGCTTAAGGCATCTGAGTATAGCTGTCCACATACAGGTGTCTACGAGTGTACCTTATGCTTAATTCCAAGTCTAGACAGCAGAGATCTGGTCAACGAAAGAGAAATTTCACATACAAGGCAGCAGGTCTGTGCATCAGGGAGAGGCACCTGAGCTCCAGGGACTGCCCTGGGAGTTCAGACACCCGGTGTTCACGCAGAGAGCTGTAAGCGGGCACCTCAGTTTGATGCCAGTTTCAGAATAAGCCGCCCTCTGACCAGTTGGCCCTGCAGAGGACAGAGCATTACTCCAGCACTTAGCTTTGAAGAGATTGTGAAGCGGTTGAGGGACCCCTCTCAGCGCAGGGCCCGTTCTGTGCTTCAGTGGAGCATGATCTCTTAATTGCAAGTTCACGTCATGTCAGACGGTGGCAAGAGCTGTAAAGCCTCACAAAGCGCTGGTCATGTCGATTTGATCAAAACCACGTCAGAATAATAGGGAGAGAGAGGAGCTGGATTATCCTTTTAGTAGGTGAGGGCACTATCTCAGCTTTGGATTTTAGGTCGAATGATTTTAATGCCTTGTAGGGCATACTCAAACCAGATCCAGCACAAAAAAAAGTGAACCAGCTAAAGGTGCTTTGAAATGCTCACCCATGTCTCTGTTGAATCAGTGATTTCATTTCAGGGATGACCTTGTCTGAGGAAGAAGCCTCAGGTGTCTGTGAGGAGCAGGAGACAGACACCTTCTGAACAATCTTCACAAGGCATCTGAGGACTTTTCAGGAAGCCAGACTGCAAGGGGAAAAAGCCACAAGATTTTCGACATGATGTGGACAGTGCCGAGAAGGGTACTTCAGCTTCCATCACAAGGAGCTCTGAGGACTACACGTAGCATCACGGGATGGACACCTTGCAGGAGTGTAACAAACAGCTCTGCTTGGGCTAACGCATGCAGGGAGAGCACTGAAAAATCAGTGGTGGCCCACGGGAAGAAAATGAGAAAGTTGGATGCTTCAGTTACATACATACAATCTAGGGATGCATACAATCTTGAAGGACGGTGCAAGAAAGCCTGAAGCCTTCTCGTTGCGGGCCGTACAGCAGGACAGTGTTGGCATGGATGGGAACACTCACTAAGCTGCTCAAGAAGTCAGAGTTGGGAGGAGAAAGTGTTTGAAAAGATTTTGTTTACTTTAAAGAAACTCTAGGAGCAAACACAGCTAGCAAATGGCTACGGCATGTCCCAGGCCCAGGGACACCATATCTTCAACCATGTCAAGAAGTAAGCAGGCATCTGGAGCATGAGCAGCAGCCCTTGTGTCAGGACTGCTGCCAAACACCCCCCACTAATGCTGGCAGTGGTGGGCTTTGAATTCCCACCAGCTCTCCACACAGGCCATTCATCTGGGGGGAGTTTCCCGAGCAGACCCCTTTGGAGAAATCACCTTTCTTTCCAGGGTTTAGCTTAACGCCAGGGAAGCGGACCATGTAAAGGACCATGTAAACAGTCTGAGCCTCTGAATGAAAGGAATGCAGGGAGGAATGGAGATGAAGGACTAGAATGTAATTCCTGTAAACAAAACCATCAGCTTCTTTTAAATTAAACACATACCTATCTTCCCACCGCTTCTGATGTATACACACAGCAGCTCAGTAAATTCCTGGGAAATACGAGAGGCAGTGGTCTAGCATCCAAAAAAACCCTGCTTTAAGCTTTACTTAAGGAAATGAAATTTATGAGAGTCTAAAGCCTGTACTGTTATGAGGCTTCGCTGTTCCGTGACAGCAGTCCCAAAGCTGCAAGTTAGATCCTGAATTGGATTTTAAAAATTAATTTCACCTCACAATACAGTTAAAATACATCTTATCTGTTTGATATTTGTTTCTTAAAAAAATGCTTCCTCTTCCCCCACCCACCCTTTTCTTTTTAAACGTCATCAAAATCAAGACTTCTGCAAAGGAAACCCACAGGAATAACTGCCAATACACAACCTGTGTGAGGTTTCGCGTATGTAAACAAGGCAATGAAGCAGAAGACAACGACGATAATTCTGAGGGTTGTGAAACCTTAGTATGCCATTTTCACAAGAGCAGTTATGCTTTTCTTTAAGCTCCAGGGCCCTCTGATGTTCTTCGTTAACTGCCGCACAGGGTACTGTGTAGTACGGAAACGCCACCAGAAGATGTCAGGCACGAACCGTGGACGTGGGGCGGCAGGGCCCACGCCTCAAAAAGCCAAACCCATGGAAATAAACACTCAACGAAAAGCCCTTGAAAGGCACCGATGTCATTGCTAATACTGCGTCGTTACTTCATACTTAAGGAAAATGCCAACTCGGGAAAAATAGAAAACAAAGTTTATGATGCTTTTATATCTCGAAATTAAGAGTAAAAATTCTTTCTCATCTACTCTGACTAGCTCTAATACTTCCGAAGAGCAACTGCACCAAGAGCTGAGTGCTTCAAACCAACATACCCACACGCGTGCCGCTGTGTGTGTATGCCCACGCACACAACCCCCACACAGCCCTTGGATCAAGCGTGACAGCTGTCTGGTACGTGCTACAACAACTTCCTGAAGCTACGATTTGACTATCAGACATAGCAAAGTCCGTAACGACCGAATAGATTTTAACGGAGTTCATCAGGACTCTTACCCAAGAAACAGAGAGCAGATTGTGTCTGACTGCTGCACCTTCTATTTCTGCAGGTTCCCTCGCAGGCTACTCAAGAGAAGATATTGATTACTAAGAACAGACCTGAATTCAGTATATTGTAGACCTAAAGGCTTATGACATTTAAGATTACAGTGCTTATCTACTCTTCGGCTCTTGCGACAAAAGATTTTACTCTGGTAGGTTTTTATGACTTATTTCCTATTTCCTTATACCCATCCATAATCTTTATGGGATATGTCATACAGGGATGACAAATGGAGCAGTCACAACCCACTCGTGTGGATTCATTTCTGCCCAGTGGCTAGTGGTAGGCAGGCAGCAACCAGTCCTCTGTCCGAAGACCCTGAACAAACATAATATGCCAATTTTCACATACCAGATTGCAAGTCACTTTTTTTTTTTTTAATTTGAAATCATAAGTGGTCCTGCAGAAATAGCACGTGCTTTACCAGTTTTAGCCTCCTATAAATGAGAACATGTGATGGGATGGACTGGTTTGGCTTCCAGCTGGAAACTCCCAAATGGTTCACGTTCACATAAAACGAAGAAACACAACAGAAAAGTTTGGATTTCAAATGAAGAGCCGGTGTGCTTTTTCAGTTCCCCAGGACAGAAGGGTTTTGCTGTCCCAGACTTCAGCAAAAGGCAGGGTGGGGGGAATAGATTTTTTGTTCAACTGTTCTTTATGAATGTAGATCTGAAGAGTATGTACATATGAATGTAGATCTCTCTCTCTCTCTCTCTGAGAATGTCCACAGCCTTAGAAATGAGCAACAGTTACTGTTTAGTAATGAATTATGAAAATTATTTATGAATGTATACTATTTCAATCAGCTTGGAAATTACTGCTTACTTTAAGGTTGAGAACAGATGCAGCTCCACTGTTGCAACTTCATTAACACTTGAGTTTCCTGTAACCATAACTTCAGCACCTGAGCTGTGCACACCTCACAGCAGATGATTACACTTATATCAGGATGTTTTTCCTTGTCATTCTGTTTCATTTCAGTTGAGTAAAATCAAGATAAACCACACCTAACTTGAGTCTGATTCAATCACACACCCATATCTACCCTACGCCAAACCAGCCTGGAATTACTTAAAACCTCTGCTCCATCTACTGACCTGCAGTACTGGAATTTGTAATGGAGTTCATAAACTAACACTGCGGGTCAAGGGAAGAATGTTGAAAATGGGAGATGGCAAACAGACCGGCCAAGAGACGTGACTTCATCCGAACTCTGGTTCCTGAGGAATTCGGAGGCTGGGAGAGCAGCACGTGGTGTCTTCACACACCTTCAGGGGTCTGCTTCTAAAAGGACTAGGTAAAACTGTTCTATTTCGTTTTATGAAATATACTATGTGAAATTAAATTACTTTAAAATGTTCTGTATAGGAGGAAAGGCAGATGATGAATTTCTATTCCCCTTGGAATTAAACTGGCACGTGAGACATCATCTGGGCAAAACGATGTGAACCTCACCTCTTCCTCCTGAGAAAAACTTGCAAAGCCCCTCTATTAAAAAGCAATTTGCTACATTTCAATGAAGACAGCACCAGGCTCCTTAGGGTTTGGGGTTTCTTTTTGTTGGTTTTGTTTTGTTATCTTGTTCCTTTTTACATAGCTTTAGTAGTTCTAGATATCTGATGTTAAAATTAGTGTAGCTCTTCTGCCTGCAAAAATACAGGTAAGATATACAACTGATCCTGAACAGCAGTTCCAAGATCTGCTGCAGTATGTGTAGCATGTAGGAAGGTAACTTTCCAACTCCCAGAGCCACCACACTGGAGTTTTCATTCACGGTATTTTGCTCTCTTAAGGCCTTGTGAAATGGCCAGGCCTCCAGCAAAAGAAGTCTTTCTTTCCCATTTCAGAACGAGAATTCGAATGGAAAACTTCACTCCAAATAGAGCTGGGCATCCGGATCTCACCAGGTGCCTTGGTCTCTCATCATGCCAAAGCAGGGCGGCCCGTCACGCTCAGGACACGGCTCCCCTTTTACCTCACCTTGCATCAATGGCAGTCACAGTCATCCCTTACGTCGGGACTGGCTTTTCGCACCACCACCCCATTAGCTTTCACGTCCCTTTCAGCCTCAGCAAAGGCAAAAGTAAGTGAGGGATGCAGGCAGCCGTTTGCCACCAGATTTTCTTCTTTTCCTTGCCCAGGCCTCTGCTGCAGCTCCCTCAGAAAGCACTCAGCCAGTTTGTTACGTTCCTGTGAAAGGCGGATTCCTACACCACCGTTCTTTGATCCCAGCCTTTCCGTGAAGGCATCAGCACGCGCTGCCCCGCAGTATTTCTACCCGGAGTAAGGCTCAGAGCCCAAGCAGCCCCAGCCCTCTCTCGACCCAGCCCAGCCCTATGTCTGGAAGCGCGTGCAGGCAAGGTCTCTGAGGAGGAGCCATCCCTAGAAACTAGCTGATTGAAAGGTCCTGACTGAGAGATCTAAGTATCTCCACCTAAAGAGTAACTAGGCTACAGAAACCAAAAATGCTGGTTTAGGATGGAGTTCCTATCACCTGTTGTATGCAATCTAGCATGTATATAATCCAGTAATAAACTGGATAGAGATGATCCTGTTTCCTCAGCAGGGAGGTGATCATCCACCTGTACTCAGCCCTGGTGAGGCCGCACCTCAAGTACTGTGTCCAGTTTTGGGCCCCTCACCACAAGACATCGAGGCCCTGGAGCATGTCCAGAGAAGGGCAACGAAACTGGTGAAGGGGCTGGAGCACAGGTCCTATGAGGAGCTGCTGAAGGAACTGGGCTTGTTTAGTCTGGAGAAGAGGAGGCTCAGGGGAGACCTTATTGCCCTCTACAAATACCTGAAAGGGAGTTGTGGTGAGCTGGGGGTTGGCCTCTTCTCGCAGATAACTAGTGACAGGACAAGGGGGAACGGCTGCAAGTTGCGCCAGGGGAGGTTCAGGTTGGAGATGAGGAGAAATTTCTTCTCTGAAAGGGTGGTCGAGCATTGGAACGGGTTGCCCAGGGAGGTGGTGGAGTCACCGTCCCTGTGGGTGTTTAAGGAAAGGTTAGATGTGGTACTTAAGGACATGGTTTAGTGGTTAAGAGATGGTGGGGGGACGGTTGGACTCGATGATCCTTGAGGTCTCTTCTAACCTTAATGATTCTATTCTATTCTACTCTAGTCTAGTCTAGTCTAGTCTAGTCTAGTCTAGTCTAATGAAGTCAGAGTGCAGGGCAAAGAGTTATCAGAAAGAGACTATTATTAATTATTATTAATTGTCCAGAGAGGTCAGTGTTTCAAGCAGAGTTTGAGTGATTTAAGCAGCCTGTGGTCAAGCAGGCTATGGGATTTCTCTCTCCCGCACTCTTTGGCACTGCATCCAGCCTGATCCCTCCTGGGGGCTGACATCCTTCTCCAGTCATCATGTTGCCGAAGGAGATTTCATAAACAACTTAATACCGGTGGTTTCCCAACTACGGGACGCAAATCACATGCTCCTGATCTACAGAAAGCTGGCTAGCTCTGTCAAGCTGACCCCACTCATTTCACTTAGGAAGAGAAACAACAAATGAGAAAAAAAAAGTGTACTGAAGAGAAAAATGGATTGTACAGTTGTACTTATATTAAATTAACAGAATAGGAAAAAAAACCTTAAAGAAAGACAAGCTAGAAAGACAGATGCTTTCCTACTGTTGCTTTTCCACCTAAACATTTTCTGTATTTGTTATAGAAGTAGTTATGCAATCCTGAAGTTTCTCTATTTAATGTCGTTATGTTACCTGGGAATTAGTTTTTTGTTCTTGTACAATGAAACTACCCGTGGCGAGACTGCCCTCTTCCTGGCTTATCTGGCGTAGAGCTCTCACAGGAGGACTGCATGGTGACAAGGGAAAGTACGTGGAGAATAATTAATCTTGTGTTGCATCTGGTTTTAATTCCTAATTTAGAAATATATTAAAAACAGACTCTAGAATGGCCATCTGAAGTTCTGGGCATGTTTTCCAAAAAAAAAAAAGCCAGCTCTCCAATAGCACTAAAACCCATTAAACCAGTCTTAGCAAGGATCATCAAACCCACCTCTCCCCTTCTAAGAAAAAACTATTTCAAATCCTTCCCCTATCATTTTACCCTAATTGGAAGAAAAGGGAAGCAACAAGAAGTGTTTACAGTGTCTAGATAGCTAAAACATTAGTTCTCTTGAGTACTAAACATGAGCTATAAAACACAGAAAATGCTGGAGTTGAGGAGCTCTTGTGGAAGAACTTACACTAGCAGATCTGTTGCCTTTGTAGGGAAAAAAAATTGAAAAAAAATCCATCTTAAATAAACCCAGAATCCTTCTATGGCAGATGAGACGGGAAAGGTAAGCTCTGCTTCCTTCAAATGCACCTGGTGCTACCATGGATGTGGCATTTCTTCTTCCTTTTAAGGGATCTTTTCAAAGGACCAGATGCTGCCCAGGTGCTTTTTTTTAACACAGAACACAGTAACCACTCCACGCTAAGATCATCCCATGCTGTTCTTCCATTTCTCTCACAGACCCCACTTTTCCTTTGCTGGGATCCAAAGGAACAGGTTATTGCTGCTGGTGACACAGATCTGTGGAGTTTGCGGTGCTCTGACCTTGCCAGTGCTACTCAAATCCCCCTTTCCTCAGTGAAGGAAGTCCCATCACAGCCACTCCGTTACCTCTTCACAGTCTTTTAAATTCTGGCTCGTGCGTGCAGAGTTTGCAGACTCCTGGACTTCTCTGCCGCTCCCCCGCAGCAGCCTTGCTGTCAGCCAGAGCCGGAGCCTCACCGGCAGGTAACCGCAGGGAAGGGCCTCGCAGTTACGCAGCAGCGCGCACAGCCTCACGGCCGTCGCTCACAATTTGCTACCGCTTCTGCTGAGCCGCCTTCATCGCCCGCGAATACTTTCTCATTTCTCTTTTTACCGCCTATCGCTGAGACAATTTTAAAAACTACATGTGCCACACACACTTTCAAAATTTATCTGAAAACACGTAATAAGCTTTAAGCCTTGTATTGCGACGTTTACCAAAGATGACGGAGACGCGGTAACAGCACGTGGGTTGTTTATCAGCTGAGAGCTGACCGAAGCCGTAGCCTGTGAGCGCCTCTGCCCGCAGAGGAGGAACCTCCTGGCTCCCGCCGTTCACAGCCCGCAGTCCGGCTGCCGTTCTGGGTGATGGCTGGTGTTTTGCTGAGTGCGGGGACAGGCTGGCTGTGGCAGGAGGACTCCGGCCACCCTCAACTTCCCGCGCCTGTTTTGTTTTAAAGCCTTATTGCAACGTGCTGCTCTTTTACACTCTGACCCCTCTCCTGGCCCTTTCTACTTCCTCGGCGCCCCACAGCTATCGCTCTCTGTTGCACTGAAGGAATGAAAGGAAAGACAAACCAGTATGCTCAAGGACTTATTTTTGAACAGTAGTATTTTCCACAGGTTCAGCACAGCCTAGCTACCGTGATAACTATTTCCATGCCAACATATCAACCAAACGGCGCTCTGTTTTCCCCTCCCAAGCCAAATATCATCATCCCATACAAATACACCCCTTGCAGGCGCACTTCCCAGTGCCTCGGCCCCTACCCGCCACCCAGCCCGACCTTTGCTCGTGTTCCCGTCTCTCGCCGACACACCCTGAATTCTCGCCGTGCCACACAAACAAAAAATACCGTAGCAAACCTGCAATGAAGTCGAGCACCATGAAAAATGTAGTTAAAAGGAAAGCAAAAAGGCTACATCACGCGCCCAGCCTTTTCCCCGACTGTATGACGCTGCGGTGGGAGCAGAGACTTGCTTTCCCTTGGCCTTGCAGCCTCCCCTCCAAGGCGTGGGATCCTCGAGCCACGTTGGTAAGGGGTATTCAGTCTTTGCAACTCACCAGGTAGCACACGACTTGCTCGGAATTTGTGCTAAATAAAAGTTTCCTTTTCTGTTTCGGAAAAAGGCCTGACAGTTGTATTTTGTTCTCGTTGGGATATTGTTTGGTAGAGATCTGATTTCTCACGCACCGAAAGAATTATTCTTCAGAACGTCATTTTATCTCTTCCTGCAAGTGCCAAGAATGCTTAACAAGCTGAACAGCATAACATTAGCCAGGGGACAAAACCGGGGGGAAAAGGTTCTGCCCATGATTTCAAATTTGGACACTTTACTAGAAGTGATTTAATTACTACTTTTCTCAGAAGGTGATTAAAATCCATTGAAATCCAAAGCAGTGCTTGCCAAGATCCCAAAACAGTTTATTATTTTAATTCTTGCATAATGATGAGGAAGAATATGTTTTGTTTCAATCTCTGTGGTGAGGCGATACGGCATCTCACCAGATTACAAGGAGGAAAATTCTCCTCGGTGCCAATGCCTACTAAACGGCATCCTGTGCCTCGCTGCCGAACAAGGCAGCTGACAAATCAATAGGCGACTTGCTTTAAAACCTTCCTGTTCCCGCGTATCCGGACACGTTGTTATTTGCAAAAGAGCAGTGGGAAAGACTGGTAAAAATTTCATAGAGGAAGAGCAGAGGAGGAACACGATGTTTCACCAATAGGCAAATAAATGGAAGGCGATTCATCCTGTCCGGTGGCTTTTCGTATCAGCACTCGGTTAATGATACCGCCCTGAAGTATGTTGGCTCAGCTGTCTCGCTGCAGCAGCTCAGTGGGCAGCACCGTGTATCACCTGGTGCGTGGCCAGAGAGAGGAAAGAACCAAACGCAGAGCGCTTACCTGGAACTCCTGCTCCCTGCGGAGGCACTTCAGTTGTTTACCTTCTGCAGCCACACAGCTCTGGCTGCAGCACGGGGCCAGAAGAGATTGCCAACAGATGCAAATATTGAGTATCTGACAGCACCGAATGCAGGCATTTCCTGAACCCTTCACTTAAGTGGTTTTGGCTCCATGACATTAAAAAATGAGTAAAATACACGGCACACTCCCTACTGCAGAGGTAAATAGTAATCTGCTAGAATAACCTTCCTTAGATTTAGAATATGAACTGAACTGTATTTCAGCTTCAGCACTAAAAATCTCAAGAGGTATCAAGGAGACAAGAGATAACAGAAAAAAGTGAAACAAAAAAACCCCTGAAAAATAACCCTCTTCTATTGTAGAATCCTCAAGTAGACAAATGAGATCTACTTGTCTTTGTTTCACGTGTCATAAGAAATAATTCAGTGCTGGTGAAGAAAAAGGGGTAGTGAAGTGACAGACCTGAAAAGCCCGCCTCTTTATTCACCTACAGATTAGACAGAAGCACCAATGCAAAACACACGAGAAGTCTGCATCCTCACTCACCCACTGAACAGCCAGACCAAAGGCGTCAGCTTTATTCATCCATTTCAGTAACACACTTGTGGAAACAGGAGTTCAGTTTCTACGCTGAGTCCTTCTCTGGCGTCTCACCTGAGGCAACACCCAATTTACAACCACACCGGGTCTCTATGACCCAAGCTCAGAATGGTGTATTGCTCTGCGTTACAGAGGTGGCCCCGTGAACACCTGCCCATCACTGCTGCCTTCGAATCAGTGAAGATTTCCACCTCCTATTAGAAATCCCAAAGAGCAATCCACTTTTTTCTACTGGTGGAGTAAGTTAGTTATTGCGAGGAAGAGTTCCCAAATATTGGAATACTGAAATATTCCTCCCACTGAAGGAAGCCAGAGCAATCCTTTCTGCTCACAACTGCCTCAGCTGAAATATTTAACAAAGCCATGTTAACTCAATGGACAGGTTGCCAAATAAAAAGGATGCCATTCCTACGTAGAGTTTCTCCATAGACACCACTGACAGCTTCTTAAAAGGAATCTGAATGAAGAACGTGCTTGCAGAGCTGCACCGGCCGCTTTCGAGATAAGAAGCTCTTTTCCCCAGCCCATTCCGGGCTTGCACAAGCGAGTGCGCCCAGAGGGGTACCTTTGTCCTGCTCCTATGCAGATCAACCAAAAACAGATATACGAAATCTCAGTTCAACAGATAAAGTTAAGAAAGTGAGTAATGCATGTTACTGAATACTGAAGTAAGTAGGAAAATGTAAATAATGTTTACTTTCACCTCATTTTTAAGGAGCCTTAGGTATTACTTATAATACAGTGAATAATCATTGCAGCTCTTGCAAGAACATGACTTTCAAGCCATCAATTTTTGGATTAAAATTTTTAGCATGAAAAAAAAGATGGATCATTACACCAGCTGCAAACTGCTAATTTTTCTAGTTAGCATTTTTTATAACAATAGTTAATTTTTCAAACAAGTACAGCTACTTAAATGGATATAAAGGAAGCACCTGAATACAGTTTTTCAATTACATAAAATATCACTCTAACCTCGTAAACATAAACCTACGATACATACATTTCTAATTATTCTGGGCTTTTTCAAAAATACCATACAAGCACCACCACTTTAGAACAGGCACAGTGAATTCCCTTGAAATGTACTGAATGATTTCACTCAGTAACATTATATTCAAAGTGATTTTTAGAAGACTGGTTTTTTATTTTGCTCTGTAACACTTGCATACTACCACCTGGCATACTGCAAAGGCAGGCGTCTTTTACTTCTCACACATCTCTCAGCAGCTGTTGAAGAACGACTTTGTTATATTTAAATCCACGGGATGCAGGAAGAAGTCTCCCAGGGCGAGCAAATCACAAGTCATCCGTAAGGTAACGATGCTGTAGCAAGGGGATCCCACCACATCCTGAGAATCAGCTCTACCATGTTTCTGCTAGAGATCTAAATACTTGGGGCCAGCCCTACATATTGCCAAATCAAACATCAAACGTACCGATACTACTGCAGTAGTACCACAAATTAGGTAATATTTGGAAAGCAAGGTCCAAAATTTTTACCTACTCATCTACAGCCTAGCCTGAGCTAGGAAAGCCACAATGAAAGCTCTTATTTTAGATAGTAATTTGCATTTCTTGAAGGGTGGAAAGTCGTATGCTTTTCATTTTTAAGTATTTGGGCAAAGGTGAGCAAATTAAAAGCTGGAGATCACTCCCCCCCAAAAAAAACCCACCACTATCTATACTGTGGTGATAATGGGAAACATTTTTAGATTTTTATAAAATAGTCAGTTTGTCATCCTTTCATGGGTGAAAACTGTGTGCAAAAAAAGTTGGAGAAAATCTAGATTTTCTTCATCCTTACATACCTATTCTTCCCCCTAATATTCAATCCTGCAGTCTCCATCCATCCATTTTCTCCTTCTCTTTAAATCCAAGAATCTGGACAGTGAAAATTGGAAGTGGACAGTCTTTTTAAATGTCGCTTCTCGTACAAAGCAAGAACACCACAATTACAGGAGTTTTTAAGTGATATTTTATTACAAACTATAGCAAGTAGAAGCAATTAAATGGGAAGAAAGAGTGATTCAGTTGGGAACAATTAGCATTTTCTATATAATTGCTTCACAGCGAAATAGGAGAGTTATTTCTAGAGAGTCTCAACTTGCAAAGCTTCAGTGGTTTTATTGTCCCCACCCATTAAATATATTTGGTAGCTGGCTGTAACCACACTTACACTGTTGCAATCAAAATTTTAAACTCTAAAATGCATCATTGTTGTAACGAGCCTTCAGGCAAAAGCAGAGATTAACATTTCTGAGAGAGAGAAAAACAAAGATTTCATTCCACAGGCTCTCGCTCTACAAAATCTGATTTTGTAGATAAATACTAATGGAGAATGTGTCAAGATGCCAATTATCAAGCTGCAGTTCTCTCAAATATAATCTTGTGCAACAGAAAAACATGGGGTTTTCTTTTAAATGATGCTTTGGTTTCTTAGAAAATACTCTGGTACAAAGAAAGGCCAAGAGTTAATGTTGCTTTGGTGCATGAGATTACACAATAGCTTGTTGAATGAGCCTGTAATACCTAAATATCTTCGGGTCATTTCATCAAGGGAAACCCATAAAAATTGCTTGAGCTCCCGCCCTAAAAGATTAAGCAGAGATTAAGTTCTCATTTTTGCTGTCACTGCATTATAAGTGCATCCTTTCGCTATTTCAGAAAGCACAGATATTATTAGCTGCAACACCTCAAGTAGTCAACAATGAGAAGATCAATTATAAAACTGGTTTATCTTCAACAGCATTTCTGTTTACCAGAAAAAAAACGGTGGAGTATTGGCACCAAATACACATACGGTTTCACGGTTTCATTTCCTCCCTTGCTTTACCACATAACAAATACCTGTGAGTCAAAGGTGTTCATTAAAGATACTTAAGAAGGCATCTTTTTACTTCAAAGATTCCAAAACTTACAAAATCATTGCCAAAGTTGACTGTTTAATCTCTCAGCCATCAATATCACAAACACATTTCTTGAAGAATGCTCCAAATACAAATACAAAAGGAAAGA
Organism: Psophia crepitans; assembly: GCA_013399095.1. Classification (NCBI taxonomy): domain Eukaryota; kingdom Metazoa; phylum Chordata; class Aves; order Gruiformes; family Psophiidae; genus Psophia; species Psophia crepitans. Next base: position 296,856 of record VWZZ01001868.1, read on the forward strand.
GAATCTCACTTCTCCTACCTCCTTCAATAGTGACATCCACTACAATCCCATCGCTCATTACGAACCATGTTTTGCACGTTTGGGTCAAACTAGTAGAAAATGCAAGGCAGGCACTTCTAGAATGGGGCCATTCTTTCAGCCCCATTTAAAGGTGGTGAGATTTCAAAGCCTTCTCTGGAGGCAGCTACTTTCCCTTAAAGAAAAGGCCTAGGAGACTTGACATTGCCTAAGAAAAGGGACTCCACCCATTTCCTCATCAAATATTCAAATCTGTCAAGCGCTTAATATTACTTCAAATATCTTGAGTGAATCCAAAACTTGGCAAGACAATTTTGCTTAAACTGAAATCCCTATTGAGATACTATCTCAGAAGAGAGATCTGGCTATCGGCTGGGTAATAAGACCTACCCGCTCAAGGAAAACTAAACAAAGCATAAGCGTGTTTCCGTCCTCGAAGGGTTGTCAGCTGCTAGACTGGAAGCTCTCAGCTGCAACCTTGTAGATGTAGGTGGGAAAGCACTAGACCTCCATACAGAACTGTGCTCTTTGGGACTATCAGACACACATCAGAAGGATATTTCTGTTGCTGACTCCTGCTCAAATGCTGTCCTTATGTCAGCATTGCTCTCACGTGGGATTCCTACAAGGTTTCCTTTTCAGTGGGGACTACCAGAACTTTTTATGAAGTAACTGGAGCATTTGATCTTCTCAATATCCACATCAATACTCAATCCCTCTCAAAACCTTGGTAAGCTCTCAGTGTCCCAGAGCAACTTCCAGCAGCAGTACATTCCACAGTGTAATTATTCACCAAATGAGAAAATTTTCTCACACAAATGTGTGAGGTCTGTTTAAGAAAGGAAAAAAATCCAGCAAAGAATGATTTTATGGGCATTGTTACACTTCACAGACACCATCTGAAGCTTCTAGTAGAACAAGGGAAACAAGATACCAAAAGTACAAAAGAGAAAGAAAGAGATGGACTGTGAGAGCAAATATTAGGACATCCGAAGAAGAACATACCAAGTACTAAGTTCAGGTAGACGTTCCATGGCAAATCCAGTGGTTAAAGGAGGAGCACAGAACGACACTTAAGTATTTGGCGCTAGAATTTCCCAGCAAGACTGAAGAACCTAAAATGCCAAAGGCCAAAACTGCAGAAGGATATACTTTTGTATTTTAAAACAAAACAAAACAAAAAAATCTGAAGTCAACTGTAGAAATAATAATGCTAAACCAAATTCACATAACATTTTAAAATTTACGAAGTACAAATGCTCATAATGTCTTACCCATAACGAAGGTGTTGAATGCATGGTTTCTTATGGCATTTGTGTTTCAATTTTTTAAAAACAACATTACAAACTTTCTGGCTTAGAAGTAGCACTGTAACATCCTTCATGACCTTTTCCTGGGAAGGGCTTTATGCCCGCTTTGAGGTACAGGAAAAGGTCACTTCCATCGAATTGATGGAAGGGTACTCACTACATTCTCAAAGCAGAACATTAGTATAGTGGAAATATGCAGATTTCTCTCTTGTGTGCATGCAACACACACTTGATGAACTGAATCTGAATGTAAAAATAATTCTAGCAGTTCAGGCTGGGAGCTTCCCAGCATGGGTGACAAATCCAGTTAGAATTGTAGTCAGATAATATTAATTCTCCTTTAAAGACAATAAGTAGTCAGCCTGGATTAAAAAGAATTTAGTTTTATTTGGATAAAGGCACACAGTCTTTGTTGTTAGATTAAACATGTATCTTTTACCTGCAGTAGTAAGAATCTCAACATCATTTTTAAGCTCATCTCACAAATAATATCACAACTAGTCAATGTTCAAAACTAAAATGGATATTCAGTTATTTGTAGGTTAATGATGTTTCAACTTTTTAAATGCATAAAAATAGATTTAAAAAAAAAAAAATACTCCGTATTATGAGACTATTTTCAGAGGAAAACTCAACTATCACAATTTTTCCAGAACACAAAAAACACAACTAGCCCTGAACAAAAACAGCTACAAGACAAATCCAGAAATAAAAGCAGAAGGATTAAATTAACAACGTAATGTACATATCTGCCACAGTACCAGGAAAAACAGTAGACAGAGATTTGCTACAGTAAGTCAACATACTTGGAAAATCATGAATGCTACTGAAATATACACGTTAAAGTCCTTTTGTGCTGGATATATTGAAATAGTCCTAAAGAAATGCTTAATAACAGACATAGACATGCTTCTAGAAACGACTGATGGAACAGATCTGTAGTGAACCTCTATATCAAATTAAATGAAAAGACCCAGAATTCATTTGTTTAATTTTCAACAAAACTTTTAAATATAATCCTTAGCTACTTTTTTTTGTAGTCTCAGCAGCTACAGGTATCAGCAGAAATTTTTTTTTTAATTGCACTAAGTTTTTAAGTCATGGCTTGCAGTGGTAATTTCTCCAGCTAAAATAGTTGTTTCTTATTAAAAATGCCAGGCATTTATGATCACCAATACTGATGTGAATGGACCCACTCAACAGACATCTTCTTAAAGGGTCTGAACCAAAAAAATACTGACACTCAATCATACGTTAATGGTATCCATAGTTATTACTCATGTATTTGTTTCCCAGTAATCACCTTTCCTCTTGGCTACCAATGCTTATTAGTTTCAACTCAAGATGGAAACAGCCCCAAAGAACCTACAGAAAACCACAAAGTAGCTGAAGTCGGTGTAACTCTGCTCTCCTAGCAAAATGTTAAAATGTAATTTGATCTCCATTATTCCTTTTGGTTTCTCTTCTGGTAGCAATTTTCCAAGCTGTAATACCAGCCAAGTTGAAAAAAGCTTTGATGTAGGTTAATCAGTTGTTTTCAACATACTAAAACCCCTGTAACTTTTGTAGTGCTTATGCCAATCACAAATCTTTCCACAGCTAATTTTCAGTACAGCTGCATTTAAAAAAAAATAAAAAATAAAAAATCACTAGTGTATACTTCCTGCTTTGGAAGTCATTGATTTCTTTCTTGTTACCCTCTTCTCTCACTCTACCTCTCAAATTCAGAGCGAATCTAACACAGAAGTAACTAATCTCTGGATGTGTAAATACAAATGTGGTAATTAACCAAGAAAAGTTTTGCTTTTAACGAAGAAAATTTTGCTTTAAAGACAGAAAAACCACTCATTCACAAATACAGACTGTACTTATTCAGTTCATATATACATCAAGTAACACTGACGTTAAACATGGCCATTTAATTATTTAAAAGTGAGTCAATTCGAATTTTCTTGCAAAAATCACCAACATTTATATATGGTTGAACTTCTTTAGGGAATGAATCCCATAAACATTAGTGCATATCATCAATGATAAAAATATTTCTGCACCATTTTAACCTTCAGCTCTGGATGTAGTATATGTTTTCTACGCAACTGTATGTGACCATAACAGGAGTATCATTTTGCATTATCAAAATAGGAATTATATGCTGTTCATTATTAAAGTATCTTGAAAAAAAATTCTTGCTTTAGTCAATGGGAGTACTTTTCTGGTTAGATTTCCTAGACGACCCAAATTACTCAGAACCCTGATGCTAGACCTAAGCAGTTTGGTACAAATTTTAAGACATGAAAGTTCAGAAATCTCCCAAGAGACATGCCCATACAGTTAATAGTGCATACTAATGTGTGCTCCCCGCTCCCAAAACAAAAAGCCCTAGCAAATTAATTTAGCCTATGAACGTTAATACCCAGATTCATTCAGGAATTATACAGCCTTCCCAAGTGAGGTGGGTTCCCACTTACAGCAGCGTCTGTTCTTTCAAATCACACAACTGAGAGCAATCGAAGCGTTGGACTGGCGAGGACATGGACACGGGTTAGTGAATTGCTGGTGAGGTAGCTAATTTAACACCTTCAAATCACCTAGGGTAAAAACTTATTGTATGTTTGAGCTTGACTATAAGGCTACTGTACTGAAATAAAAAGTTAATGGCAAGCAATGACTAGACAATTATTAACATTCTATATAACACATCATTTTCCCTCGAATCTACTAAACTTCTCCCAGGAGCCCGATAATGTAAGTGATAATAAATTGTAGATATACTTCTTTTTCCAAAAAGCTATTTATATATTGCAAACTGTCAGCAGAAGCGTTATGCTTCAAGATACAATTTGTGGGAATTTTTAAAACCATTAAGAGCTTTACATTTGTATAATAACACACAACAACAATAATGTCCTGAGGTACTTTATCTGTGGGTTCCCAACAGTTCTTTGTTCCCATGTTCTGTGTGAAGCATTACTGGTTTCAAGTATCTGGAAACTTCCCTTGCCAGTACCTCTTCAAGGCAGGATATCAGAAGTACTTCTGCCAAATATTTCTGTTAGCTGGATGTCCAAATTAAAAAAAATAAAATTCTAATTTTGGCATTACTGTTGCTACGTTATACTCAATACACAATGCAAACCAAGAAGACGTAATATGAAGACAAGTAATTCTTGTTTATGTTCTTTGTTGTTATGCTTTGGTTTAAAAATGTATGTGAAATACAGTTTATGAAATCTCTCATTTACAACTTCATGCTAGTATCTGTGTGTTCTGCATTAACTCCTTAATGATGCCTCATTATGTTTGACATCCCATGCCATAAATCGGTGTGTATGTTTCCTACCTAGTACACAGAGAAGGAAATCAGATGTTCTTCAAGAGAAAGTTTCATTTTTATTCAGAAGGCATACATCTCAACTGATTTTTTATTACTTCAAATGTTTAATTTCATGCAACTGATAAATTAAGGGACTTCGTACCGTTTGAATAATATTAAAAGCAATATTCATTGGTGTATATCATAGTTCAGAGGACCTATACAAACCTCCCATACCATTTAAACCCCTGAGCAAAGGTTTTAAACGGTGTCCCATGAGATCTCATCCTCTGTGAAGGAAAACATGAAGGCATCCTGGAATATAACTGTCTTGAAAAATACTTTAAAGCTTTGAAAAGTTCCTCCTCATTAGAATACACAAATACAAAATAACCTATCCTATATCCAAAACAATCCAAGGTGTAACAATAATACCTGGATTTGAAATTTAAGAAACTCTTACAGTCATTAAATATACATTATGAAAACAATTGGCAAATCTGCAAAGGTGATTGTTATTATATATTGAACTTGCCTTGAAGTTTTAAGGTAACAAAAACTATATGCATACAACTTTCTGACACCAAGCTTCAAAATCGGCAAAGAAAGAGCATGGCCTCTTCAACTTGTTTTCATTTCTAGTATTTGGACTCAAATGACAGATACATTTATTCTGATCAGGAATGAAAAATATGCTGCATTAAAATGAAACAAAGTATATCAAATTTCAGCCTAACAAGAATTTTAAGAAGAAAATTGTTAACTGAGGTCTGTGGTTAATATAAAATGAAAATTTTGTCTACTATCATGTTATAGAAGAATCAGTACGCATTCACAACTGGGTTGTAACATCTAAACAGACATTTTTTAAACACCTTGTTAGTTTAAAATCAAGGAAAGATAAAAGGTTTTTTAAATCATTTGATGTTTCGAAAGGGCATGGATCACTTGTATGCCTCTCTACTTCGTTATGTACAAAAATTCTCACTCAGCTTAAAAAAAATGAAAACATCCAAAAATTCATATTGGTTATGATCACTACAAATTTTAAGATGACAGCTTTAAGCAGACGAGTACTGCAAAAACATCTCTGCTAAAATGAAAGCTCCAGGTTTTGTTTGAACTTTCAACACAGCAAACTAATTTACTAATAGCAAACTTGCACTTCATTGCTAAACCAAAAGCTTTAAATAAATTGCAGTGCACAACTTCAATATGATTCTAAGAGCTCATTAATGCTGATACCACAGGTGGTTTATTGTTTTTTGGGTTTGGTTTTTTATTGGTTTTTAATAACCCCTCCCCTCCTGCCAGAATACTGTTATACAGGAAAAAAAAATGCTACTTTCTACTACTGTCAGTCTTTCAGATACGGGAAAAAACCCTCAACATACAAGAGCTTTAGAGCAAGTAATCAATCTGCAAAATGTTATACATCAGTAATAAGGCATCCACTTTACAGCTGTTTAAACAAAAGAGGAAATTATTTCCCAAAATATATATTTTGGATCTGTGTAAACAAAGCTTATATGTATTGCTCCCATTCATTTAAAAAATATAAATCCACATGGATTGAAAATGATCTTGCTGCTATGAATTTTAAGTTACTGTAATTTATCCAGATGTAATCTGAAGATACAAAACTGAAGTATTTTTGAACTTAGTATTTTGAAATATGTCCAAAAAATATTCTTATGTGAAAAGAAAGCTAGAAGTATACCCCAAATTTCATGCCATTTCATTGAACGAAGAAGAAAGTACTATGAAAATAAACATTCATCTGGTTTCCTAACAATAAATATAAAGACAGTTATTATAACATACTGCAACACAGGAAGTATTACTATATTGACCTTAACGTTCAATCAGTAGTTTTTAAATCTTTCCTCATTGAGGCTTGAATCTTCTACCTTGTCAGCTGTCCAACAACTTTTAAGAGGGTTTTATTTTCTTGCTTCAATTGTTCATTTTCATCTTCTATATCATCTAGGTCCTGTGAAAAGAGAGAGAAAAATAAAAATTTCTCAGGACACAAATACAAATTCTCAATTAGTAGCAGCAGGAATTTAGCATCTTAGCTCTGAAATGAAGAAGTTGGGGATGGGAAAAATCAGTGTCACAGTAGCTACCCTGAAATCTGTTAAACCAGCCTTTTTCCAAGTATTACTGTAATTACAAAACATGAATGTGATATTCCCATGTACAAGCACCTTTAAATGCAAACATATAATCAAAACTAAAGCTACAGCAGGAATTAATGCATCATGAAACCAAAATAGGATGGGTGTGATTATTTAATGGGCATATACAGAGAATGTACTAGTCAGCTATTGCCCTGGCTCCCTAGACTCCGCCTGTCTGCAACTATTCCGCTTACATATACACATCACTGGTTATTACTGCAGGACAACCTGCTTTGGATTTTAAATTAATTATCAAAATTTTCTGAAAAGTACTGCCTGCCCCTCCTCCCCGCCCTCCCCATTTTCTGTGGAAAAAAAATTAAAATGTAACTTCTGTCTAAACCACTACTGAAAGAACAGACAGCATACACAGTAAGAATGGGTGCTTAAAATAGATTGCTCCCACCCCAAATGTTCGTCCTCTTCAACCAATTACCATCTTTACCGAGTTCCCATTTCACTTCTTCACTTCCCATCATACCTTTTCAAGCCTTCAAGGTGAAAACCTGTGAACTTGGCTATTTAATGTAAAGTTCACTTCAGTAAAAATAATTTAACTGTGAAAAAAACCCAACAAAACATCAAACGTAAGAAACAGAATGAGAATGAAAAAAAACCAAAAACAATGAAGACACAAAAGAGTGACCTCAAGGACAGCACGTTAAGGAGGAAAACGAAAGGCAGGCAAAGGAGTAAGAACCAGGATTCTCATTCAAGATCTTAGATGCCTTTTGATTGAACTCTGCAAAAGTCTACTGTTGCCATGCTAGATATAACATAAAACAGTAGGAGAGAAAAGATATTTCTCTCTCTTGTTAAGTTGTTAAGCGGTGTTTGACACACACAGCCTATTTTCTTTCTAGTGGGGTCATTCCAGAAGTGCATGCTAGAGATGTTGCATTTAATCAATATCGTGATTTTTAAAAGCCTCTACAGTTTGCCAAGCCGAAATCCATACTGCAATACCTTTGTAATTACTCTATTGTTTTTGTAATGTGGGTTGAAGAACTCACTAGCAGAAATTGCCTTACAGAAGTAAAGCTACATCACAGCATGAATGTCTTCCAGGAAAAGCATTTGGCCACTCCAACGTAACAGATACAAGGGACTTAAAGATCCAAACATGAAAAGTTTTGCTGGATAGCTACTATAAATACAGTTTACTATGCAATTGTAAGAAACACATTTTATTTTCTCTCTTGTGCAGTTCAGATCAATAATCAGATGGAAGGGACAACACTTTTTCAATAAAATTATATGCTTTTTATGTCAGTATACATAATACTGTGTTTCAACTTCTTGTGAAGTCAGCCATCAGATGCCTCCATTAAAGCTTATCTAAAAACTTTCTGTTTAACATACCTGTAATTTACTGAAATAATAAAATAAAATATTAAAAGTTTGTGAAATGTTTATGCTGCAAAAATAACATTCCAAGGATTACTACAAGAAAGAGTTTCTTGAATATGAGCCAGGAAAAACAAATATTGCAGTTTAAATATCTACAGAAACAATGTACTGAGAGATGCAGGTGTTTTTGCCACTCTGGGATTTAAAGTTTCTTATTCAAAATTACAACATTAACTTAGACTTATTAGTAAAAACCAGACACAAGAGCAGCAAACCTTGAACTTCACATACCGAAGGAACCAATAACTACACAACTGACACTAAGTGGATTGTAAATCCTCACTGACAGACTCTCTCCAAACACACATTTAACTATGATGACATCCTAGGGAGGTCAGAGATGTCCAAGCATTAAACCAGTTGAATTCAGCCTACAAATATTTAGATGTCTTGAGATGCCTTTCCCTTCAGACATTTGGGGGGTTTATGAAGCAATTACCCCTTTCTTACAAAAAACACGGCAGACATACTTTTAGTGGCTAAGGTACTGGAGTGAAAGAATGCCATTTATGGCAGAAAGCCTTTTCTGTTTCTCAATATAAGAGCAGCTCGTGTTCTTTAAGTATCTTTTTCATGTACCAACTGATTTCAGTAGAATTATATTGTTAAATAAATATATTTACTTAAAATGAGAAAAAGTCTGTCAAAAAGTTCTAAGATTCTTGGAAAAATGGTTTTTGAAGCGTAACACAAGATCTTTGCCAATAAAAGATGCATCCATGGTTATGAACTGACTGAAACTTATGGAAAGGACATTTCTTTAAATATGAGGGCTGAGAAATCAGGAAACGATGTAATAAAATGGCATTTTAGAAAGTTCTTCAGGCTCTTTGACTTTAAATTCTGTCCACGTCTGCGTAACCCAACATGCAATAACTGCATATTTTGATTAATTATAATAACAAAAGAGAAATATCATGAATGTGCAGATGGTCAAATTTAAAGACCCCTATTTAGGTTACCAACCAGCAAAACGATCTCTGCATAAGCTCACTAAGTAAAGTTTAGTCCTTAGGACATTCTTTTATCTGAGCAGAGGGCCAAAAATCACAACTGTTCTTCCACACAAAGCACCCAATCCTGGTGCCAGGTCTACACAGTACCGTCCTGTGAAGAACAGATGGATGCCCCAGTGCTGGCTCTCGTGATCTCAGTTCTGGTAACACACCTAGGCAAATACAACTGCCCTATTAACTCCCATAACCTTCTATCATGGGAATGATGCAGTATTTCTGCAGCTTTTCTTAATATTCTGAAGCTTTCCTCTTTCTAAATCCACATGGATAGCACACACAGAAGCAGTCATAAATCCAAAAGCTACTAAAAAAGAAAGTAAACTGCATCCATTTTAATGGAAGCATCACTTGAGACATGGGGTCAAACTTTTGTAAGAAGACAAATCATTAAGCTGGTCATAAAGTCAAAAGGCTGATAGTTCACCATTACAAAAACCCCGAGGGATACAAACATAAATAACCTGTACTGCAATTAAACTAACAGACAATGTTATAGCTATGATAAATGCTGATCTGATGGAGAAGAAAATAAGAAAACATCCTCTTCTGCATTTAACAGAGGCTACCAAGGGAGCACCAGTAACATGGCTTTGTGTATCTCATGGAACAGAACTGTTGCGGTCATTTTATAATAAAGAGACTTTTGGAAGTACTATATTCTGGTTTATGTTTTCTTCCACACAACAAGCAGAAATTGCCATCATCCTTCAACACATGCAAGGCACAGGCACTGCTTGACTTCACTGCAAATGTTCAAAGATGGTTTCTAGTCAGACACTCGATGGATTGAATCTAGGACATCATACTTCAAATACAGCAGGAAAACACCCCTAACATTGTTTCTGGCACACCAAACCTTGAAAACAGTCATGGCCCTAAAACATAAGCTTTCAGTGACTTAGGTTCTTTTGACCTCTTTCTTGACTGTACTTTCTTGACCTTTCTTTCTTTGACCTCAACCTTTTTTAACTTAGGTTCTGTCTGACCTCTAAGTAGCTTTGCCGTCCATTATGTAGAAGGAATGAACGCTTCCTTGACTGTAATAAGCTCAGGAGCTTAGATATGACATAATGCCTGCAGAATGGAAGAATGCCACAAAGACCAGTTCTACAATTAAAATAGAAATCTCTCCTACAAATTAACTTCCAACTTCCTTTATTAAAAAAAAAAGATATCTCTTTCAAAATAATCTCAGCTACTTTAATCCTCTAGATTAATTTGCAAACTTTTGTTCTCCTCCTTTGCTATAGATGAGTAGTGCAAAATGAATGTTTGCCACTATGCACATGGAGTTATTGCCTCCCTTCACTGCTGCACTGACCAAAGTCGGTTCTGAAATTATTTATTTATTTCCCCTCCCCCTGAATTTTTGTGGGAATGTCTGCACCAGACCAGTAGAAGTACATTTCCCTAGTATATCCCAGCTCTGTACCTCAGCTAGGAGGTGCAAGATGAGGTCACTAATCTGTTCTGAGAAAGAGTTCCAGTCTGCCCTTAAAACTAAGACAAGTTAAAATTGGTATCCTCTGCCATCTTCAAAACTTCTCATCCTGTCCGATTCCCAAGTATGCTTCATTCTTCTACCCCCTCTTCTCGTGCCTACACCCCTTGCCTGAATGATGCTACTCCAAGTCTCTTGCCCTCTGTCTTGTTCTGCCTTTACTTGGGGATCAACAATAAAAACTAGGAGAACATGTCTCAGAATATAAAGCACTTCCTCCCAAATCTGAGATCATCTAAACTATTATTAGTAATTAAAAGCTGACTAAAACAAAACTAAATTCTAAATACTTTGTCTAAAAAAAGTTCTGAGTAACAATTAATTGAGAAAATTGTCAAAACCTCAACTTAACTGTTTCCTGTTTTGCTACATACTGAATTTGGAAAGAAGAGGAAGTAAAGAACTCTTGCTTTTATAACCTTGTTCTATGAACACATAAGTGTTCGTAGCAACAAGAATTTCAGGTACCTCAATAACAGACAACTTAGGGAAGTTAATCATGACAACCAGAAGTCATCAGGGAAAAAAGTATAACTTACTGACTGACTTGAAACATTACACAAATACAAAAAAACCCCACACTTAATTATCTTCTAATCTTGCCCAGTGGATGCAGGTGCCTGAAGAAGAGCACAACGAATGGAGAGACTTTTATTCCCTCTTTACACAGCACCATATAAGAAAGTACGTGCTTACTCTGTTTAGTAAATCAATTTCTTCCCTCAGCTTTCCAATTAGTTCCTCTTTGTCCTGTGTCATCTTCATTAATCTTGTGTTTTCCTGTCTCTCCTTTGCAAGTTCCTAAAACCAGAATATGCAACAAAGTTCAAAAGTTGATTTTATTAAGAGACAGTTTTAAGTTATTACCTTTTAAAACAAACAAAGAAAAACCCACAGACACTTACCTATAACCCAGGTCTTTAAGCCCTTACATTTCAAGGAGCTAAAGAATCACATATAAGAAAATAATCTACTGGTGTCATACTGACTCTTGTAACACAGTGTTCTAGACAAAATTACTGTTATACGTATGTATTTTTGCCTTGATATCAACCTTCTATAAATGTAACATTTTTTGTCAGTGATGCAGTTCACTGTTTCTGGTCAGCCAGGTCAGTAGTAGTCAAATAGTACACTATAAAATGCCATCTTAGTACACTATAAAAAGAAATCCTTTCAAAAGCCTTTCATGTCTTACCCCATTAAAACTTACTCTCACAAACCACACTAAGTCCTCTCCTGACATACCTGGAACAGGTTGCCCAGGGAGGTGGTGGAGTCACCGTCCCTGCGGGTGTTTAAAGAAAGGTTGGATGTGGTACTTAAGGACATGGTTTAGTGAGTAATAGGTGGTGGGGGAACAGTTGGACTGGATGATCCTTGAGGTCTCTTCCAACCTTAACGTATGATCTTTGATTCCAGAGATAATGTTTCAATTAATATTAAACTTAAGCATGAGCCCAAAATTAGACAGGGGCCCAAAACAGAAGTAAATGTGAAGTATCAGCTTCCAAATTTATTATATTGGGAAGTTCAGTCCTTTTAATCAGGCTTCCCCAAGTCTTAAAAAAAAAAATATCAGTAATTTCTACAAAATATGCTTTATTTTTATTTTTTCCAAAAAAGATCTATTCAAATTGTGTTTACTTAGTAACTTTCATCCACACAAGTCAAGAATATTTGGCAAGTTACCCACAAAAATCCACTTCAGAGGAAGACAGAGAAGCCAGTAATAGATTACACAGACGACATTAGTTAGCAAAATACTGGTTTAGGTGAAAAACTCAACTTTAACATTAATATATTTTCCCAAAATTGTTTGGATGGGATGTCTAAAATAATGCAAACTTTGTTTTAAATATGTACTTTAAATGTTAAAAAATTTTACCAAACAAATGGATACCAATTAAATTTTATAATATTTCAGTACATTAAAAAATCCAAAACAAGGATTAGATCAGAAACAGGTTTGCTAATTTTCTGAACAGTCAGTGAGCCCCTCCTTCCCCCAAGTTATTTGCCCTGTGTTGGCATGTCACGAGGTACATACAAGAAATATGCCGACCACTGCTGGCTCTACATGTATTATCTTCACCTCAACTATTTCTCACTTATATACCAAATTAAAACGAAACGCCTGTGATTAGGAAGTTCACATTCTCCTCAGTCGGTCTGACTCTTTATGCATTTTTACAGACATAACTATCTGTACTTCAAGCATTTAGCAACATTTATGTATATCACACTTGTAATTTCCCCCCTGGAGCTTCAAAGGTACTTTCAGATGTATGCCAAGCAGATGTTGGTACTTACCCTTTCAAGTTCCTCAATTCTCTTTTCCAAAGCGTTACTTGGTATGGAACTGCCAGAAGAATTTGCATCCCTGCTGTATCTGCTGTAAGTTGTCCTGTCTGTTCGGGAATATCTATTTGGAGCATCGTCTTCTGGTGCATTAGCCGTGCTACAAAGGCAAGAGCAAAGAAGTAGCAAGAACTGCTGTCCAAAGCACTCAATAAACTGAGAACTTATTTCACAGCTCTTGTGCTGTTGAGAACTCACTAAATTCACTGCCTCAGGGAGTCAAATACTTGAATAAGGCAGCTCTGATCAAGTAGGTAATCAACTTTAAACACATACTTAGCCAATCTTATTTTTAAAGATTGAAAAGTTTTATGAACCGTGCGCATTAAAACCTAAGCAAAATGATTTTATTTTGAAAACTGAAGTACCACTATGCAGTTTACACCAAGCATCTTTTTAAACAGATGAAAACACAAAGGATGAAAACAAAGTACATGTCCAAAACATAAGCAGTGTACACAGATCAACTGACTTTTCAGGAACTAAGAATATGACCTGCAAGGAACCGGAAAGCAAAGCAACCCAAAAAAGTGCGGCCCAACGTATTAATTGTACTCCATTTCCAAACATTTTACTCCAGAACTAGGATACACAGCTGTTTGTCAGAACTCAGTTGGTAGGCACTCACTCATTAACTGGTGATATGTTTTTTCTTTTCGATCATGTGTCTATTCCTTGAAAAAATTACTGCCATGGAATCTTAACAGATAAGATAGCTGCAAATAAGATAAGATAATTATAATAACAGATAAGATAGCTTAAGGGAGTGGAACATCTCCCTTATGAGGAAAGGCTGAGGGAGCTGGGTCTCTTTAGCTTGGAGAAGAGGAGGCTGAGGGGTGACCTCATCAATGTTTATAAATATGTTAAGGGTGAGTGTTGGGAAGATGGAGCCAGACTCTTCTCGGCCTCACTAAGCGATAGGACAAGGGGCAACGGGTGCAAATTGGAGCATAGGAGGTTCCGAGTTAATGTGAGGAAAAACTTTTTCACTGTGAGGGTGACAGAGCACTGGCACAGGCTGCCCAGAGAGGTTGTGGAGTCTCCTTCTCTGGAGACATTCAAAACCCGACTGGACGTGTTCCTGAGTGATGTGCTCTAGGTGGCCCTGCCTTGGCAGGGGGGGTTGGACTAGATGATCTTTCGAGGTCCCTTCCAACCCTTGTGATTCTGTGATTCTGTGAAATGCACATAAGCTACTTTTAAAAAAGCTTATGAGTTCTCTATTATGATTGCTATGTACAAAAACAGTGCTAATCTAAAAATACATATGAGAATCCAAGCATTTTCAAAGTCACACATTTAACAGTGTTCTTGCCATATTTTCTTCCCAATAGCAATGTTATTTACCTTCAACGTTGAATCTAATCAATAATTAAGAGCAGCAGAACAGAGTGCCCTGGGACCAGGCAGATACAGATCTTTCCCTTCTCAGTCCACCAAAATCACACTGCTTCAACTTTGAAAATATACAGCTACACAGCCAAAGACAAAAGCAAACCAGAACAAAACAACAAAACAAACCAGAACTCAAATGGAGATACTCAAAAGCCATCCAGACATGGTCCTGCACAAGTGGCTCTAAGTGGCCCTGCCTGAGCAGGGCGGGGCTGGACAAGATGCTCTCCAGAGGTCCCTTCCTACTTCAAACAGTCTGTGAAATCACAGAGATGAAATATGTATACAATGATTTTCTAGAGCACTTAGGAATGAAAAGCACCAAGTGGCCCTACAACATTTCCTTCAAAACACAGGAGAGCATATGATTCATGTGTTCATTTAACAGCGTTTCTTTTCATAACTCTAGAAAACCCCTGGTGACAATGTGCAAATCTAGATGGATACAGTACAAATCAAAAGCAGGAGTATCTGGCTAAAAGACATCTTCTCATGGATATAAATATTGTTTTGCTCCAGTATGTGTGAAGTTTCCAAGGAACACTGACACAATTGTAAGGAATTTTGTAGCTTAATGTTATTACCATATTTAGCACTGTTTATTCATCTAGAAGATTTTTTTAAAAAAACATTTCTAGGACCGGATATGCATGTTGCAACACAACATAAGAGAAATATTTTAGCTTAACTCTATAAATTCTAGATTGTTTAGCTTTCTGAAAGATGTGTTATTTCATACTGTTAATGTCAGAAGGATAGACCACACAAAAAAGGCTCAATATTTCATCACTCAAAAATGAGCCCTTTAGCCAACACTGAAGTATCTCAGCTCAGCACCAGTAAGTGATCTTGGCAGATGCTCCTACAGGAAAGTAAGAAGAAAGAATACCTAGATAGGAAAGGTTTCATTAATATTGAAAATTAAGACAAAATTAAGACAAATTCTGTATTTTCCTTGAAACGCACACTGAAAAATTTCCTCATCTATTCCACTGTGGAGCACGCACTACCGAAGACATTTCTTTTCAGTATCAGCAAGTACAAAGGACATTATCATGCAGACTTCTAGGAAATGGGATTTAAAAAAAAACACATGTAAGTAGGTATTAGACCATAACCTAACACAGGAATGTGACGGCTACAAAGTTCATTATTTTGGCTGTTAAATATCCTGCACACAGCAACAGCAAAAAGGTACCACTCAAGACGTACATGACATATCTTTTGCAAAGAATGGAATTTTAGTCACTTTGCAAGCTTTAAACAAGAAAGAAAACTTATTTAGAACAACAGTATCACTGAACTCAGTGTCTATGCATTACTAAGAGAAAATACCTATCAACCAGCCCCAAAAAAGGTATCTCTATGGAAATCTTTTTTATACAGTATGCTTTATGTTTTTAAATATATAACAACAATACTACTACTGCTAATCTGTAACAACTGAAGAGCTTTGTATACTACTGAGAAAACAAATCAGGTTTATGCCTTGTTTTGGCGGACAGGGGAAAACTACATGCATGTGACAGCAGAACGTGTTTAGTTTGGGACTGCAACTGAAACTTTGCTTCCTCCATTTCCTAATTGAATAAAGGTTTACAAATACTTGCAACTTGGAAGTTGCTGGAATCTCACAACAGGTATGAAAGAAAAGAAAGTCTACTGTCAGTAGATGTACATTGGGTAAAAGCAGTCATTAGCACCAGCAGAAAAATGACAGGGGTCTGCAAGTTGAAAAAATTTAAACATATTGCACTTTTCAGCAATCAAGTAACCTATGCACATGGCTGTTTCAACACTTCCATTTGAAACATCTAGCCACAGGCTAACGCTGCAGGAAACAGTATTTTAAAAATTATTTATCAAGAAGAGTATCTAAGATTGTATTTGTAGCCATATGTACACTGGATTACAGTGCCCATCCAGAGTAGCACAGGAGAATGCATCTGGATAGAAGCATCCCTCACTACAGCTTCAAAAGGGCACGTTCAACAAGATGTTTTACAAAATTCCATTTCTTGTGCCACTAGCTCACTTTCAATTGCCACTCTAAGAACCTCATTTTAAACGTGTATTCCTGCACTAGAATGCTGAAAACAGAAGACACTTTTGCAACTGAAGACGACTTGCTTTTGAAAGTTTTCTGTCTATACTTAAATAAAAACCATATAGCAAAATCAACCCACATCTCACTTTGACTACTCTTACACAGAAACAAGTTTCATTTTGGAATGATGCTCTAGTCATTTCCTTTAAAATAAAATCAATTACTCACACAGAGGCAGACTTAACAGTAACATTACAGAAAGCTGGAATAAATCCTGCTCCTTCTAATGCCTCTTTGGTTCCCGCAATGTCTTCCTGAAACACTGTCCAAACTACAATTTCATCCAATTAAAATCACCCAGTCCAAACAAGATTTCATTGACTTCAACTACGACACATTTCTCTTTATTGTCAGCGTCTTGTAACTATACTTGATTTGGAAACTCCTAATTAGTTATGTCACTGCAATCCAGTCAGTTGCTAACAGCTCCTTGGGATGTATGAGCAGCAGACAGTATTTCTAAATAGGGCACCTTGGACTTCTGTTATTTTGGACTGCTTAAGCAGAGTTCACAGCTTTCAGAGCTGAGCTAAGGAAAGGCAGTCGTCTTCTCTACAGCTGCACGTTCCTAGCCCCCGGCACTTTTCCTGGCTCTGGCTTTCAGGTGAGCGAGTAGGAAACCACTCAAGGACCTGATGCAGCAACCCAGAGCGCAACAAAAGGAAGGTATTGACTGTCAGCCACAGTGGCTCCCTGAAGCATGAGACCTTGACAGGCTTGAGAGGTGGGCCTGTGCAAACTGCATGAAGTTCAGCAAGGCCAAGTGCAAGGGCCTACACTTGGGCTGGCGCAATCCCAAGCACAACTACAGGCTGGGCAACGGAGAATGGATCAAGAGCAGCTCCGAGGAGAAGGACTTGGGGGTGCTGGTTAATGAAAAGTTCAACATGAGCTGGCAATGTGTGCTGGCAGCCCAGAAAGCCAACCGTGTCCTGGGCTGCATCAAAAGAAGTGTGGCCAGCAGGTCAAGAGAGGTGACTCTTTCCCTCTACTCTGCTTTGGTGAGACCCCACATGGAGTACTGCATCCAGCTCTGGGGTCCTCAGTACAGGAAAGACCTGGAGTTGCTGGAGTGAGTCCAGAGGAGGGTCACAAAGTCGATCAGAGGGCTGGAGCACCTCTCCTACGAGGACAGGCTAAGGGAGTTGGGCTTGTTCAGCCTAGAGAAGAGAAGGCTCCAGGGAGACCTAACTGTGACCTTCCAGTACCTAAAGGGGCCTACAGAAAAGCTGGAGATGGACTGTTTACAAGGGCATGGAGTGATAGGACAAGGGGCAGTGGGTTTAAACTAAAAGAAGAGAGATTTAGATTAGATATTCGGAAGAAATTCTTCACTGTGAGGGTGGTGACGCACTGGAACAGGTTGCCCAGAGAAGCTGTGGAGACCCCATCCCTGGCAGTGTTCAAGGCCAGGCTGGATGGGGCTTTGGGCAACCTGGTCTAGCGGAGGGTGTCCCTGCCCATGGCAGGGGGGTTGGAACTACATGACCTTTGAGGTCCCTTCTAACTCAAACCATTCTATGATTACCTTGTCCAGTTGCATGAGCACTGACTGGACAAGGGACAGTGAGGAATTGCTGCTGGCTCAATTTAGAGCATCAAAAACTTCTGCAGAAATAAACCCTAAGCACTTCTGCTTTCTCATAACATCTGCATTGGCTGAGAATGGGACACAAAAGTAAAAAAAAGCACCTTGAGTAACCCTTGTCTATTTTAAGTGTTCATATCTGCACAGCAGTGGTCCTAAGGTAACAACCTAGATGAGACAATGCTTCAACACCATTGCTACAGAACTCCCAAACACAGGCAAACAGGCAAGTCTGGGCATAGTGTTATGAAACAGTCAGTATTTTGCAGCTGCATTTTTTTTTTTTTAATTAGTGAGACCAAGGTTAGTATGATGGAATGTAAATTGCTATAGTTTAAGCTTTGTAGTAATCTAAAACCACTGAGCGAGAGAATTTCAGCAGGGCTCCAACACTTCCTTCAGAGCACCTCCAATGAGTGCTCTGGAGCACTAGCTTCTTCTCATGATCTTTTCTTCCTCATTTCTTTTTCAGCTCTTGCTTGAACGTTAAACTTGAGTACAATGTAGTCTTTTAGAATTAGCAGGCAAGGGTCTCTACCTCTCGAGTTCCATATTAGTGAGCTGTACTATCTTAAAAGAGGGGAAAAAACCTCCCTGACATTTTGTCTGGAAGTCATAAAACCATACCATATTGTATTCATTTCCACTAATAAGCAAACTTATAAGAGGAACACACCCCTGAACCACTAAGAGATTTTAATCTAACTCTTTCTGTAAACTGATCCAGTTTGATCTGTCTGATCCATGAACCATGCAAAAATCTGAGTTATTTTAAATCCTGATTTGCAGGGTTTTCTTTTCAGTTTAAGACTTTTCTAAAAAAGAAGCTAAATTGGTTCAAAAGTAGTAGAAAGTCTTCAAAAAATAAGCTGTTAAAACAAATTCTCTGCACTAATAAAAATACTCCTATGTCCACGTGTGTATTTTACTTTCCTGTTACTTAGAAACAAATTTTTTAGTTCACAGAACTCAAGAGAAACATACTTCATGCTTACACATAGATTACCCTCAAATATTTCAATAAACAGAATACATTTTGTCATTCTCTTGTTTGAGAAATCAATGATGACACCAGCTACGTTGACAGCATCAGACCCAAATCATCCTTACCAATGGCAATACGCTTGTTGCTTTAAAATAACCACCCACAAAGCAGCGCAGAAACTAGTAGACTCAGTTAACTGTAACGGAAGTTTGGAATGGCCAAGATGAGGTGGATCACATGAAGAAAAGCTTAGGGAAAAACAAAAGGTGAGGAAGTTGATATGGGCTGTAACCACTAAAGGATATCTGCACATTTTAATCACATGAAGCTCACAGTCAGGACAGATGGCTGCTCACAGCTCTCAAAAACACTCATGAACATGCCCTGTGGCCTTCATGTCAGCATGACTCTGAAGATTCTGGTCATACAGTACCACTCCAGGTCACAACAGAATCATCTCCTTGTTTTGAAAATACTTTATGTGGTTAACCATACAACAGAACCCTACACAAACTTTGGGGGTGTACGTATGAAACTTTTTAAAGTAAATTCAGAAGGCGGGCTAAAATAAAAGATAGAGATCCTCATCCCAAACCTTTATTTACGTTACTGCGTAAGGAGATAGGCTCAGTTTGTCCAAGGCAGCCAGAACGGAAGTAGAATAACACAACAGCAGCCAGAATTCATTTGTAAACATGTCTTCCAGTCAACGGGCACTCAGTGAAACAGGTTTCTCAGCAATGTCGTATCAAGGTTTAACCATGGATTGCTGCAGCCATATAAGGCAAAGTAGCTGCTGTGTCTGGTTAAATAGGTAGTAAAATCTATGCAATTCCCTGAGCCCTGGAACACATTGAGAGAACAGCAATTCCATGAGGACACACAGCACAGATCCCTCTCTGCTCCTCAGTCTCTCTTATCTGGTGAGGCCCAGGAGGCTCGGTATCTCAATGTAGACATGTAAACAGCTAATGGGAAAGGAAAGGGAAGGTACTGGAAGACCAGAATGGTATCAGTAACTCAAGACTAGAAGTCAGAAGACAACAAAGGGTGGAGACAAAACAGGGAAAAAAACCCAAAGAGACGACTGGGACCTCAATGGTTAAAGGATATATAAGAAAGGATAAGGATATATGTGAAAGGGGGGGAGAGAGAGGAAAAGGTGTCTAACTGGGCGAGGAAATGGAAACCAGTGAAGTGAAGAAAAATGCTAAGATGAAAAGATGTGACTTCTAGTAAGGATCAACTGGGAAAGAAGGAGAAAGCAAAAGAGAAGGAGCAGCAGTAGTAAAGATGAGGCAAAATGACAAGAAAATTCCTGACAAATAATGCATCTATAACAGAGCCCAATGTTTTAGGAAAACACTATTTATGTATTTTTTCCGTTTTTGTTGTCATATGCCTGCAAAGTCTACTAACAGTCTCTTCCCCACCCACAAAGTACTGAGCACCTGTTATCAGAGTAGCACAGGTTTCAAATGGGATCTCAGAGTGGTTGTCCCCATGTAAGAATGTGCACTGCTCTCAGCTTGCTTTGGAAACCTAAGGGAATACACTCAAAACTTAAAAGCGCATTAAGCTGAACACATTTGAGCCTTCAAGCAGCTTATGGTCTCAATTCAGCCTTTTGGCATTCACATTCCAGTTCTAGGTGTAATTACAGAATTTTCAGTTTCCAAAGGACTTCTGCTGTATTTGGGACTTAAGTGAGACCTGAGTGATCTGAATGAGAATGACTGAGGAGCAGGCTGTTTTCTGTTAGACCTTCCCTTACTGCAGATGTTGGAAGGGGCAAACAAGCCAAATATTGTCAGAACAGAGGAGGACTGTGGTTCTGGCTCCTTCAGCATTCACAACAGAAAGTGAAGCCGCTGGGAGACATACTTTGTTCTTTTACCTGAAAAATTACTTCAGCAGAGGTAGAAATTTTCAAATCTAGAGGAAAATCAACAGAAACTGATAATTCTAATCACAGTGGGCACATGGAGGTACAGTCAGAATAAAACCCATTTAGTATTTGTGAGCACTGTGCTGACCTCACAGGAAAATAAAATAACCCTTTGTTTTCAAGGTGAGATTTGAAGACTATGCAGTGACTAAGACGGATGGCAACATATGTAACAAAATATTGAACAGCAGCTCACAGCAAGTCAGATTCCTCCTGAACACGATGCCAGCCTGGAGAAGTTCCCGAACAAAGAATGTACATCCTACCTATAACTAAAGCTGAATGAACAAAACTGCAAAACCAAGTCTTATTTTAGCACCTTCTAGCTTTGGAGTTTCCTATTTTTTGCAATGCTAATCAGAAGAATTAGCTTATTTTCAAATGAGCTCCAAATGTGATTGTGCAAACCTCTACTTCTTACCACCCCACACACAACCAAGTTTTTGCGAGTGAGTGAGGATACACAGCATGTGAGCAGAGTAAAGATAAGGTTTATGAAAAGCCACAAAGCACTATGACACACACTACTAAGTATTCGCAGATACAAATAGCAACAAAATTCTGCACAGGGAAGAGGAAGTGGAGACTGAACTAAAATGTGATTGATTAATAAGAAAGTAATAAAGAAATTATATCCTTATTTAGGTTGTGAGAATAACTCGACCTATTCTGCAGTGACAAAGTGATTAAAAAAACCAAAACCCATTGGCAATAAAAAGCATCATTCAACTAGGTTTACGAGAACCCAGGAATACAAATACAAAAGACAGCACCACATCAAGAAATTTACAGCATAACAGGGTAGGTTATTATTTTTTAGAATGAGGGTGGTGAGGCACTGGAACAGGTTGCCCAGAGAAGCTGTGGATGTCCCCTCCGTGGCAGTGTTCAAGGCCAGGTTGGATGGGGC
Source organism: Psophia crepitans (assembly GCA_013399095.1). Classification (NCBI taxonomy): domain Eukaryota; kingdom Metazoa; phylum Chordata; class Aves; order Gruiformes; family Psophiidae; genus Psophia; species Psophia crepitans. The sequence goes on from VWZZ01001868.1 coordinate 318,904, forward strand.
TTTGGGCAACCTGGTCTAATGGAGGGTGTCCCAGCCCATGGCAGGGGGTGGGAACTGGATGGCCTTTAAGGTCTCTTCCAACCCAAACCATTCTGTGATTCTATCGGTGGACAAGTCTGAGGGGTGGAAAATACACCAGTGAAGACAAGATAATTGTAGGTGCTCTTTGCAGTCACTTCTGCAACCAGGATATATATACACAGATGAATTAACCACTTACACATTTTACCTGAGTAAAGGATATCCAGAAGAGAATACATACATGTGTCAAATAAAAATATGTTTACACAAATGCGTTACTTCAGTTGACATATTTTAGACCCCATGCGGTCATTACATTTTCCTAATAATTATGACAGCTGTGTCAATATTGATTCCACATGGGCAAAAGGCTCACACACTGGTCAGGTGCATCAAGAGCTTCCGAAATACTTTTCTGATTGAAGAACTTGAGTAATGACCAGAGTTAACACTTGGCTCAAAGACAAACAAACAACAAACAGGACATGCTACATGTGGGCAGCATCCCCTACAACTGAGACAGCAGTATGACAAAACCACAGAGATTTCTTTCAGTATTACTGCAGAGAACAACAAAATTATCTTCCTGTATTAAACTTCAGAGATGGTGGTTCATAAATTAACCGTGAAACTACTAGCTCCTCAGTAATGTATAGTCAAGTTCAACACTTGCTTGGGAAACTGTTCTGCACTACTAAGATCCTGCAAAATACCAGCTGAATTTATTTTAAAATAGTAACATAATAGAGGGTTTTAGGTAAGTTTGCTGCATCTCTCAGGTCCTTTCCCCAATATCAGGCTATGTATCTACAGTAGCAGTGTGGTGGCCTCTACTACAAACACTCATTTCATCAGCTTTATTTCCGGCAGAACAATATAAAGAAACGTGTTGTGTACAAACATCTCATACCTTTTATATCTGCTTGAAACCATCCTGGAGGAGTCCTAAAAGAAATAGAAAGGAAAAACTAATTAACATTTTTTTTGTATTTGTACATCCAAAATACTTTATTGCTCCACAGAAAATGAAGCCTGCCATGAAAAGCAGGAGACCTATGCTGCAACCAGCTGCTGCACAACTCAGTTTTGCACTACGTTTCTGTCAGAAAGAGAATACCAGGGTTATTGTCACTGTGTTAAAGCTTACGGACAACAGCTCCGAACCCTTAAATGATAGCTTCTGGTTACATCTTAAAACTGGATGCACTTACTGGGTCCCCCAGCCCAGAAGATGCAGCTTACCAAAACAGTATACACCCTGCCACCAATATGCCTTCACCACCACAACTAATACGGCAACACTTACACACTTGGCGCTTTGCTAGCTGTTCATCTACTCATGCAAGAGCAGCAGAGCAAAACTGTTCCCATTCTTTTGCACCACAGGTGTCCTTCTGGATGGAATAAAAATGGAAGCCACCGAGTAGCACAGGGTTGAGACCCAAATCAATTTACTACCTATTGTATCAGCTGGGTCATAGTAACTACAGGTATGCTCTTTGCCATGCTAACCCAGGTGCTGCAGCCTGGCTCCCCTTAGTTTCTCTCAGGCTAACTGAAGACATCTTCTCCTGGCATTTGCTGTTAAGCAGGTAGGCTAGAACTCTGTACGTGGATGTCTCCTGCACTCAAATGTCAGACAGTGACGTGTCAAGCTACAATAAGTCAATTTTTAGATCATTGCTTTCTAAGCGCCTGCAGAGGCTTAATGCAATCTTACTGCAAACTTAAAAGAATACTCTGCATTTATTTCCTTTGACTGCTATTCCATAATTACCTTAACTGAAACAGTGAGAAACAAGACACATTTTAAATAAGAGCACACATCTTAAATACAAGCTCAACAGTGCAGAAGCTATCCATCATACTTTTTCTAGCTTAAGGTAAAGAATTTCATTACTTTTCAGATTCCTGCACTGCAGTATGAAGATATTTTCACTACAATTACATTTTGTTTGGGATTGGGCTGGTTTTGTTGGTTTTTTTTTTAATTTGAAAAAAATCCATTATGCTTTTATTCTGATCCTGTAAAGATGGAAATGGAAACAAAAAGAATAGTGGGGAAAGTGCTTATTTATTGTTACACAATCCCTGAAAATACACTGATGCATTATGAACAAATAAGAAAACCTGAAATACATTTGCATCACTAATGCTATGCTTGTAGCTTCCCAATACCAGTCTGATCACACAGAAAAATTACGACATGTTTCAACTGGTAAATGATGTCTCAGATTAGACTCAGTAAGACCACAAATATTTTTTCAGGATGTTGTAAGAAGAACATGAACCAGTTATTTTATTAGTCACAAACAAAACTCCCTCCAGCATCAGCAAAATATTAGGTAAAAAGTCAGGAAAGAATATGTAAGGAGTTAATGAACTGAACAATTGTCTTTACTGGAAACAATAATGGCAGAGAAGGAAATTCTATTTATCACACTAACTGCAGACAAAGGAACGAGTTCTCAAAACAAGAAGCAAGAGAAACTCCATCCACTCTGAAAATCCTACAAAACATTACACTACCTTCATTGATCACTGCATTAATGGCTTCGTACATAAACAAACAAGCTAAAAAACATGATAAAAAGAATATTCTTTTATTATAGAATATAAACTTGGCAAAAGTATTTGTATTACAGAAATAAAACTTGATCTTAAAGTGCATTTTATTTTATGAAGCATTTTCAATTTCTGCAACATGCACTGCACTTTCCCTAATGCAAGCAGAACAACATTCAAAGTTAAGTCATGAGAATTATTTAAAGAAACCCACAAAGTGGTGTAAAATTGCTATTTTAACACTGATAACTATTTTATCATTGATGATAGCATCTGAAAAGTAGAAATTCACAGCTGTGAAACAGCAACCTAATTTCACCTCTAAAAGGGCAAGGAAAGTGAGTTTTAAATGGTGCCAACGCTATTTTTAAAGTTTACTAAGGGTACGTTATCTTTGAAAGGTCATGGTAACACAGGCAGGTTTCTGAGGGCTGGAAGGAAGTAAATGACACTCCTATCTTCAGGAAGGAAGATCCAGGCAGCTACAGGCCAGTCCTTACCTCAGTCCCAGAGTAGGTGACAGAACAAATTCTGAAGGACAAGGTGAAATTAGCGTGGATAAGTGAAGGGGAAATCATGCCTGACTGACCTGACAGCCTTCTACAACGAGATGACTGGCTTCTTGGCTGAAGGGAGAGCCGATGATGTTTATCTCTGTTTTAGCAAGGCTTTCAACACCTTCCCATGTAACATATGCATAGGGAAACTGCTGAAACACAGACCAGGTAAGCAGACTATGAATGCAAGGAAAAGTGACTGGGTTACTGGGATCAAAGGGTTATCAATGGCAGCACAGAGTCCAGCTGGACACCAGTCACGAGCAGGGGTTGATAAAGGAGCCAGTATTGTTTAACATCTTCATTAATAACATGTACGATAGGACAAAGTGCACCTTCAGCAAGTTTGCAGACTACACGAAACGGGCTAACAGACCCGTTATGAGACCTCAAGAAGTCCAAAAAGCAGGGAAATGGAAAGTCTTGCGCCTGGGGAAGAATAATGCCAAGCACCATGCTGTGGACCAGTTGGAAAGCTGCCATGCAGAAAAGGACCTGGGGAGTCTGGTGGACACCAAGCTGAACATGAGCCATCAATGTGCCTTGCAGCAAAGAAGGCCAATGGCATCCTCAGGATGCCTTGCCAGCAGGTCAGAGATGATCCTTCCCCTCTGCTCAGCCCTAGTGAGACCATAGCCAAAGTGCTGGGTCCAGTTCTAGGCTTCTCGGGATGAGAAAGACATACTGGAGAGACTACAACAAAGGGCCACACAAATGATGAAAGGTTTGGAGCATCTGACACATGAGGAGAAGCTGAGAGTGCTACTATATGTTCAACCTGGAGAAGCGAAAGCTCAGGAGGTATCCTGCCAATGTGTATGAACACCCGATGGGGTAAAGAAGATGGAGACATACTCCACTGTGTCCAGAGAAAGGATGACAGGTAACAGACAAAAACTGAAATCCAGGAAATTCATCTTAAACATCTCTTACTGCGAGATTAAACACTGCAGCAGATTGCCTAAACAGGTTATGAGTGTCTGTCCATGGAGATGATAAAAAAACAACTGGTCATACTCCTGAGCAATTTGCTCTAGTTGACCTTGCTTTGTCCACAAGGGTTGGACTAGCGACTTCTTCCTGAGATCCCTTCTAGCCTTAATGATTCTGTGCTTCTGCTCTGCTTGTCTGAGTTTTCCATCTGCATTCTCCTCGCAGCTTAGTGAGTTTCAGTGAACACATACATGACATGTGGTGGCTTCAAAGGATCTCATTCTGCCCTCTAATATTGTTACCTAGGGACTTGCCTGTCTGAGCTTTTAGATACAGAGGGCTGTAACAGCCTGATTTTTAGTTTAAACAGTCAGCAATGACTGAAAGGTGATTTGACTGATGTATGTGAAAAGATTCAAGTAGTTTCATCTAATACATGAAGATATGTGTTCACTGTATGCGAATATATACACACACACACACTTTCCTAAAGGGGCCTTCAGGAAAGCTGGAGAGGGACTGTTTGTCAGGGAGTGTAGTGATAGGACAAAGGGTAATGGGTTTAAACTAAAAGATGGGAAAGTTAGATTAGATGTTAGGAAGAAATTCTTTACTGTGAGGGTGGTGAGGCACTGGAACAGGTTGCCCAGAGAAGCTGTGGAGGCCCCATCCCTGGCAGTGTTCAAGGCCAGGTTGGATGGGGCTTTGGGCAACCTGGTCTGGTGGAGGGTGTCCCTGCCCATGATGGAGCAGGGTGGGGACGATGACAATGACTAGATGATCTTAAAGGTCCCTTCCAACCCAAAATGTTCTGTTATGATTCTATGAAATGACAGGTTTTAAAACTAAAAAACCCCAACTAACTAGCCTTTTGTAACAGAAGTTTCTACAGCAAGTTTTAGTGATTTTTATATTTGTATTTAAAACTAACTATGAACAAAAAGTTAAAAATATACACCTCATGCATAAAAACAATTTCCTCCAAGAACCAGATTAATACTGCCGATTTGGTAAATCGTGGCTTTTATTGTATTGGAATCTCTACTATAAATACAAAGCAATCATTCTTTACGGTGACAATGCAAGCACTAGGGAAATATTTATCTCAGTTCTCATGCTATGAAATTTATTTTCTGTGTGTTATTTATCCAAAAATTTGCTGAGAACAGGAATTTACATAGTTTTACTATGAACAGCATTATGTGTCTACTTATAAAAAAAATTAACCTATGCTTTCAAACTATTTAAAAACTCTTAAAATAAGGCAAGCATCTCTTAGAATTTAAGATCTCATCTCCTCCACCACTTTTGAAGATTAGCAGCAAATGGAGAAGGGGAAGGTGAAAGGAGGAAGATTCCTGTTCTGCAAAGAATTAACCTAAAAGCAGATGACTAGGCATGTATATAAATACTTATTTACAAATCTTACTTATATTCTTTAATATTTTTAAACTTTGAGCTTTAACCCATGTTTAAAATAGCTAATTACTATAAAAATTAATGATTTGTCAAAATAATTTTTTATGAGCAACAAAGAGATCAGTTTATTTGAACGTCTCCCTTCAAAAAAGGAATTCTCTTTACTGTCTCCAGAAATCCTGAACAGAAGAGCAATCAGTAAAGAAGTAACCTGTAACACTTATGCTAATGGTTTCCCTCATACTGGTGAATAAATATTGCTGCCAAAGATATCTAACAACATCAGTTCTTCATCCAGAAGAAATCAAACACTCGTTTCAATACAGCATTCAAAACACAGCTTTAAAATTACTTTTACTTCTTGCACAGGATCGCTGGCATCTTGTGTTACCTTTTAATAGTATATACCACTGGTATCAAATTATACAGTAAAGTAGTCTTGCTCTTGCTTCATCTCAAGTTCAAGACTCACACATATCACCATTGCTACAGGAAACTGGTCATGTCTACAGAAGGGCTGTGCAGCCACATATTAATGCAGGACGGGGTGTGATCTGAGTAAAAATAACCAAGGAAAAAGCAAAGATTTGTCTCATTCCATGAGAGCTCCTTCACCTGATTCACCACACAGCCTAACACATACACCTGCTGCACAAGAGAAAGTGTAAGGGCAGAAAAGGCAGCTAAGACCATTTCCATTAATGAAACTGCCAATTAAATTTCTGTCAAACTAGAATGTAAGCAACTTTGCTAACTCCCCTCTCTGCTCCTGGCTCATCTTGGCATTTCATCTCGCCAACACAGAGATAACATAAACAAGCTGGTCATCGGGCTTTAAATAAATACAGTTGTCTGTGTTTACAAGTGTCTGACAAAGATTCCCAGATGTTAAACCAACCCTACCATTATAAATCTGCTAGTTAAAATGTACTAACAAACGTTGTTTTTAAACATGTATAAACTCTGGAATCAGCTGGACTATGAAAACGATTCGCTGGAATCCCTTGAAAGACTACTTACAAGTTTCACAAACAATTAAAGCAAATTGCCTGGATCAAATCAGGCTGCTGGGTTAGGCTGGCATATATACTGGCACGCAGAGTACGTGCAGTTTTAGAATTTGACTATATGCTAGTGTAAACTATGACTGCATAATGATATTCCTGCAACACGCAAGATTAAATTTTGACTGAAATTAGGCCATCAAAATGATTATTTTTTCATACGCAATCCAAATATGGGCTTCCTACAAAGTTTCCTATACGTTCTTCATGAGGTGAGCAGATACAACTTCACTGCATGGAGGAAGGAGGCCTGTTGCTGGGGTTTCCGGCCTTTTTACATATCAATGCACAGGTAGATCCTATCTTCAGCCAGCCAATTGAGTCAGCTCCAGTCTCCTCCGTGAGTCACACCTTGATAACTACATCTACTTTCTTCTTACATTCGCTACAGCTTTACATTGCCATTCCCTTTGAAATGGCAGTTACATATCTTCTGCAAAGAAAAGTTTCGTTCAGATATTAAAGTGAGGTAACACCTGAATGCCTGACACCTGAAAGGCAATCTGATCCTAATACAAATGAGAAATAACTGCAGGTGTGAAAAGTGGGAGAAAGACAGATGAAATACACCTCTTCGCCCTCCCATCAAAATTCCCCAAAAGCAAGCGTCCTCAGGAGCAAGAGTGTCATGCAGACACCATTTACCTTCCATTCCTGGTTGTAAACCACTTGAAAATTTCTAGAGATGTTTTTCATGAAATGCAATAAATTCAACTTTGAATGGAAATGCTTTTGCCACTCATTATTTCCACAGAAACCATTCTTTCCAGAAGAACTCTAAGGTGCCTTCAAGAAGCTTAAAGCAGCAATTATATCACTCACCTACTAGCATGCCTTGTAGCTGTGAGGTTTCTAGATCTCTACTTGGACAGAAGACTTACTCAAACAAAGCCATGCCAGGCTCCCTCCCCTATTCTCCAAGCTGTTAAGATTTTACACCTATTTCTGAGATTCATTACATTTTATTTTTTCCTGGTGTGGATTTCCTAGAGATGACCTTAAACACTCTTTACTTACCCAACAGATCTATTTTACAAGCAGTCATTCTAAAAATGAGCTTTTATTTCTAAAACTGTTAAGAACACATGAAGTTATCACCACCTATTAATCAGTTACAAAATAAAGTGAAACAGGAACCTGCTAAGATTAAACAACATAAAAGCTGACCTACTGTTCTTAAATGGCCTGACAGAATTTTTTGTATTTTGATCTTCCTTTCATTTGTATTCTATCAAGTTGGAACCAACATGTTTTAAAGGAGCCTTGTTTAATTTACACCCAAAGGATCTTTTTAAAACATGCCATAATGAATAAAATATAACAGAATAAAACTCTGAGCAGGAAAAATACATTCCTATACTCTGGAGATTAAAATTAATTGCCAGAACTATTTTGATATTGTGGCACCCAGAAACTTAATTCCAGGTCAGCAACATGGAACAACCTCTTCCATGTGAAACAGTTGATGTAGACAAGCAAGACCTAAAAAAGTGTCATCCAGGAAAAGGAAGATACAATTTCTTGACCTGTGCTAAAGAGAGAAAATTTAAGGTTAATATACCCTGTGATCTATTTCCAGTATCTGAAGGGGGCCCACAAGAAATCTGTGGATGGACTGTTTACAAGGGCAGGGGATGATAGGACAAGGGGTAATGGGTTTAAACTAAAAGAGGGGAGATTTGGATTAGATATGAGGAAGAAATTCTTCCCTGTGAGGGTGGTGAGGCACTGGCACAGGTTGCCCAGAGAAGCTGTGGAGGCCCCATCCCTGGCAGTGTTCAAGGCCAGGTTGGATGGGGCTTTGGGCAACCTGGTCTAGTGGAGGGTGTCCCCGCGACAGGGGGATTGGAACTAGATGGTCTTTAATGTCTTTTCCAATCCAAACCATTCTACGATTCTGTGCAGAGTAACTGAAAAATAAAGACAGCACCATGAGTTACCAGTTGCCTACACTGAATTTCCCAGGCCCCTTCATTGCAGCCCATACGAAATCCATGCATCTCGAATAGGTTCCAAGCACTCTCTTCTACCTCTTAACAATGCAACCCCTTGGGGAGAAAAGCTATTCAATTTCTTTTTTCAAATGGGAAATCTGAAAACTTGTCATTCTCTGTGATGTGTGTGTGTGTTTCTAGACTGGAAAGGGTGAATGATGCCTTAGGTGAAAACTCTGCAGTTCTCTTTCCCTGACAGAGCAGAGCCTCAATGGAGCACTGCACATTCAGCACGCCTATGTGCAGAGCCTGTTCATGTGCTGGTTTCTTTTCTAGAAATCGGGAGCAATGAAGACAACCATGCAAAGAACTTCTCTTCCCAAAATCTGCCAGGATCCAAGGGTACGTACCTATGAGTTCTGTCTCAGCAACAGCTTTGTCTGGCTCCTGCAGTGACTCAAACATTCTTGCATGCAGCCTGCCTGGGCACCGCACCACGCAGACACAGGCATGCCCCTTTCTGAGCCCAGCTGAGTGGGAGGCATGGTTCAAAGGCACTCGAGTACCTCAAAGAAGAGCTGCAGCACAGGCAACAACGTTCAAGTCTGCCACACAAATGTTCATTCTATCCTGATCGACTAATATGCACTACATTCCCCTATTATTCTGTGCCTCATCTGTCTCTAATTACTCCACTGGATAAAATCCAGTTATTCCAACTATTAAATACCTATGCAAATATGAAGAAAAAAACCAACTATAGCAGTATACCAATTATTTAGCTATGGCACAATTTTAGGCGAGACATTTCACATCATCTCAATGTAATTTTAAAATTTTAACGTAAGGGTTTTTATCTGGTCTTATATATAATTCCATAGTTGCAAAAGTATACTGTTTTGTAGTAAGAAAAACTCACTAGAATATGTAGGTTCATGGTGGTTCTTTGCCTAAAAAACAATATGAATGAAATCTAATGCCCAACTTTCTGGACTGCCTCTTGGCTGATATGGTTCACAAACCTATTCGTATTTTTATACACACAAATGAAGGATTTTTAAGTAAATTAGTTCTTACATTTCACCTGAATTTCTTGATCAGCATTAAAATAGAGGTTAGTAACACAGAATCACTGGTTAAGGTTGGAAGGGACCTTGCATTTATATTACATACACTTACACGTAAGTATTTCTATACACTATCTTCTCCTGTTAAATGATAGCATACTGTTTTCATGTAGACTGACAAGCATAGTCATGTGGTTTAAGTAAGACTATAGTATGTTTACAATGTCCTAGAGGTTTCAAAATTATTACATGTAACTTTTAAAGCAAAATACACAAAATTATTAATTGCAGATGAACATTTACTCAGAAAAAGGAGACACCAATATGACAGAAAACAAAAAAAATACAGTGAAAATTACATTTCCATCTAGTGATCAGCCTGTGTAGCGGGTTAAACCCCCAAGTGGGGAGGGGAGGGAAACAAACAAAACCACCCAAACTAACAAAAAAAGTACAAAAAACCCACCACAGAGATTGAAAAAACAAATTTCAGTCAGGGAAAAGTTAAGTGTCCTTACTTCCATTCATTTACTTAAGTGAACCTTATCATTATTTTTTTACAGCCTCATTTACTACCTTTAATTCATATGTAATTAATTCAAACAAGAACTAACACAGACATGCTGAAACGCCTGAGTGCAAGTGATATGCAATATTTCTGTGAAACCAAAGAAATTATGACTCATCTCCCTGTTTACACAGAGCCAGGAGGCCACGGAGAAACACTACAAGAATGTCTAGGGAATTAAATCAGACATCTAACAGGAAGGTAAGCAGCCTCAATTCTTACCTATGAAGAAATGTATCAAGGACATTAGGTGAGAGAAAAAAATGAAGAAATACTTGCAGGTAAATCAAGTAACTCCCAGGGAAGTCAAGTGTCATGAAGAAGAAAACAGCTCCCAAAAATATGGAAGCTGGAACTACTAAAATACATGAACAGAATTTTTTCTTTATTTGTAATTCTCCCTTTCTATACCCAAGCAACATTCAATACCAAAGAGCCAGAACAAGAGTTCAGGACAAGCAGATAGGCACTCAGAAGAAAAGCTATGGAGGAGTTAATTAGATCAGGCTGACAAGATCTGAGGTGACTCAGTGACAGAGCTGGAAAAATGACCAGAAAGACAGAAATCGTATGCAACACATGACCTTCATGGATCAGTGTTAAACAGTCATAAACTAAAAATGTAGGCTTCCTAAAGTGCCCTGAAAAGAAAGGGAACCTGGAAATACCTGCACAAAGCTCCCAAATTCTATGTGTCAGTCATAAAAAATAAAGAATCAATACCACTGCCAGAAACCTGAAGAACACCTCCAGCACATAAAGTACTGGATCTAAAGCACATTACTTGATGCTGAAACAGGAGAGCATCTAAAAAAAATAAAGAATTCGGAAGGGCACAAACCTTTATGGCTCAGAGAAATTAAGAGAGTTGCGTGAGGACCTTGAGTCACAGAAGAGCTGAATCACAATATGAAACCCACAGCAGAGATGATGACAGCGAAAACACAAAGAGAATTTGCTCAAGTACTTTATAGCAAGTGTAAGTATAAAATCCTCACGGAGCTATGTGCACAGCCCCTTCACAATACACTACCCTGTGTCCAGACATACAGACAAAATACAATGTCCCCAAATTATTTTCGATGGGATTTGTCTCACACTTTACAGAGCATTATAATTTGTTCAACCTCACCTTTGAGTGCTGAGCTGCTGCTTGCCTTGTCTACACAGTAGTTTGCACACTATGTACTAGAATCATAACTAGCGATAAAACCAACTCCTTCAGTGGAACCAGATTAAACCAATGAACCATCCTGCCCACCTCTACTAGGTGCCGGCTCCAAGAAAAGAGAGGCCCTTGTTGGTGAAGTTAGCAACAGAACGGGCCTGACAGCTCCGACTAACAAAAGAGTAAATGGAGGCAGACAAGCCAGAAACTACTCTGTGGCTCCAAAGCCAAGTGACACGGAGTTGCGACATCCATACTCCAAAGTACTTGACTGTGGGTCTCTTCCATGTCATAACATCATGGAATGGTTTGGGTTGGAAGGGACCTCAAAGACCATCTAGTACCAATCCCCCTGCCATGGGCAGGGGCACCCTCCACCAGACCAGGTTGCCCAAAGCCCCATCCAACCTGGCCTTGAACACTGCCAGGGATGGGGCCTCCACAGCTTCTCTGGGCAACCTGTGCCAGTGCCTCACCACCCTCACAGGGAAGAATTTCTTCCTAATGTCTAATCCAAATCTCCCCTCTTTTAGTTTAAAGACATTCCCCCTTGTCCTATCAATCCCTATCCTTGTAAACAGCCCCTTTCCAGCTTTCCTGTAGGCTCCCTTTACGTACTGGCAAGGCCACAATGTGGTGTCCCATGTGGCATCCCTAAGAAATAATAATCTATAGGTTCCCCTGCAGTTAAAGGCATCTGAAATAATGTGATGGCTGAACTACAACCCGAAGGGGTCTTTTCATAGCATGAAACCTAGGTCTGTGCTGCACAGCTCAGTGTGTTGATTCAGAGCATGTAGCTGTTTCTGAGCTAGCAAAGGCTACTAATGACCTCATAGTACTTCACAGCAGTCAAACCTGGTGCTGTGATGATCATACTACATGCGAGGACTGGTTTGTGGCACATTATTCCTCAAAAAGTCCCCAGGAATGATATAGGAGAGCACTGGCAGCATGAATCAAAGCCATGCCAGAAAACCTTGCCAATAATTAAGCCAAAGGCTCTATCAGCAGGGCAGTGGTTCAGCTCACACCCAAGTCTTGCTCTTTTTAGTAGTATCAACTTAGACAGACTGTCTCCACCAAGCAACTCTGAATTCCAGGCTCTTCCTCCCTCCTGAGCCATCACATTAATTACTCCAGAGGACAACTCTGTAGAGAAACAGGCTCCCCCCTCACCCTCATATCACTATAGAACTGTAACATGCACTTGCTGAAAGCACAAGCACATCTGAGTAACTACCACTATGATATTCTCTTAGTACAAATAACACGAATGTAAGATCCATGCTATAAAAAATGTTTGACAGAATAGAATAGAATAGAATAGAATAGAATAGAATAGAATAGAATAGAATAGAATCATTAAGGTTGGAAGTGACCTCAAGGATCATCTAGTCCAACCATCCCCCCCCACCTATTGCTACTGCTATGTCTAGTTCTGCAGAGCTGTATAAATTTCTGCTCATCTTTCTGCAACAGTGAGCAAGTTGTTTCCCCTCCCCACCCTGCACAAAGACATTCAGCAGGGATCCCCTTGCTCCATGTAGGTTCTTGCAGAAGAGCATCCTCCCCCTCTGTATGCACCCTGCAAATAATTTTAACTTCGTTATCTAGGCTTCAGACTTGTTCCTGGTATGAAAGCATTATTAACTAAAATTCTATTTCTAGAATAGAATAGTAGAAAAGAGCAGGAATCAGGAACGTTACCATACCCTACAGAAGCTTTTGATATCAGTCAGGCTGCGTCATCTATTTTGCACAAGCAGATATAGCAGGAAGTCCTTCCCTTCTTCAATAAATTTGTACTTACCCAAGGACTCTTCTTCCCACAGAAACCTCAGCTACGGTGTATCATCATACTCTACTGGATCACATTTTTCCCCCCTCAAGAAATTTTCAGAGAAGACCGTGAGGAGATAGCCACTTAGATATCATCATTTTTGTCACCTGAACAGAGTTTACATATTGACTCTTTCAGAGGTAAAACAATCTTCTCAAACCAGCGTTCAGTTAGCCGAGTTAAAAAGTGATGCCAGTTCAGAAAAGAAGCATGTGGGAAAGAAAATTAATTCCTTCACATGAGCCCCCTTGCTGACTGCTCAAAACATTAGCTGGGAATTTGAGAAACTGCTTCCTGCTCCTTATGGTCATATAAAGGCTCCAAACCAGTGTAACACCAGCTAATGCACCAGCTTACACAACTCTGGAGCACAGCTTCATGAACTCAGTGGTGAAGGAAACAAACACTACAGCAACGAAACAAACGCTTGCGCATACAGGCTGAGTACATAGCAGCAACATCTGTAAGTAAGAAAAAAAGAGAAGAAAAGTAAACAAATCCCTTCCCAAGAAAAAATCTTAATGGAAGGATCACAACCGAAATCATAACTTACATACCTTGCTTCCCATTTGGTCTGCGCAAGGATTTAGGAAGTACCTGAAGAGCAGGCGGCACTGAAACCCCTGCAGTTCCTGGACACAACCGTGAATCTAAAGCAGGAGCAGGAAGCCTCCACACCACCTTGCCTTCACAGATAATAGGCTTGATGCAGTTTTAGTTTTCACGCAGGTCCTGTGATTAATAGTTTTACGTGTGCATAGGCACACAAACCCGTGTATTCAATTGTAAGAGACTTCATGAGTACATTTAACTTCATTTACTGGGAGTGAAATGCATTTCTCAAACAAAATTTTAAGCTTAAACCACTTATCCATTAAATTAAACTCTACTGAACACAGATGTTAAAAATGTTCATCGTTTTCTTTTTCTGTCTAAGAAAACCAAAGTTTGCTTGTCAGAGGTAATGAAATTTCTGCTGAGAATGATCAGGGACTGAACACAAACAATGCCTTCCACAAAAAAAACAAAAAGATTTCTCTTTTTCATCAATTGTTATGAAGACAAATGTTGCTAACCACATATCAGTGCTTCTTTACAGGAGGAGAAGCCAGATGACTCAAAGGAGGGATGCCCAACCTCCAAGCCTCAAGGCTACATGTCACGGGCCAAAACAACTGGCTCGTAGCCAGTTTGCGGCCATCCGCTTTCCCGTCGGTCTCACATTAGTAACTGCTAGTGCTCAGCTTCCCGATTTCTGAGGGGCGAAGGGGACTGAGATTTCCCTTGTAAGCACTTTCCGAAAGCAGCAGTATTCGATAAGGCGCATGCAATAGAGTTGAATCAGATTTGCTGAGCATGTGCAGATCCTTTGGGAACATAAACCCCCCTGAACATGCATCGATCAGCAGCACTACACGTAGGCACACATATACTAAATTTGCTCACATCAGAGGACAGGAGGAGGATTTTGGCAGAGAAACCTATGCTGCTACAACAATGTCTATTACATATCCCATTCAGCTGGGAAATCCAGACCCCATTGCGAAGAGTACCTTATTGTTTTTCAGTGCTTTTGCCAATGTATATTTACTTAACTATTCCCACATCTCATGCTTAAATGTCAAACTGTTCACCACTGATGAAATTTTCTGCAGTGTGTTCATACAATGCACAGCAGAACTAGCATTCATAGTCACTACATGTGAAATAAAATTCGAGCAGAAAGGAACCAAAGATAACATGAAACAAAGGATTTCAAACTCCTTCCAAGGTATTGAGAACAGTTCTGCGTGAAAAACAGCCAGCTGTGATGTTAAGATTTTAAGGGATGGATTAATCTTCCCAGCCTCCTCAATTTGCTCTCCAATTTTCCAAGAACACCACAAAGTAATATGGACACCACAACACGGTATCATGCTCGGATATGACTTCTGTAATGATGTAGAAGTCATATTAACCCTTCCTGCCATGGGCTTGCCCCAAGAAGGGCACATATTTGTGCATTTGTGCATCTGGTCCCCTGAAATGTTCCCCAAACAACTGAGGTGCAGGAGACAGGTGACAACGCAATCAGCACAACCTGGATTCTTGATGCAAAATGCAAGGCCATGCATATACTTATTGGTTTTGAATATCAGCATAATAGTAGCATCTTTCCACCTTCTATAATTCAGGCAATCTTCTAAGAGACTTAAAAAAAAGTCATCTGTAAGCTAATTTTTCCAGCCAAATCTTGTAGGTTTTTTGATGCATGTTATCTTTATAGCAAGTACATGTTAACATCTTCTTCAATTATGAGAAGAAAATACGTTCTTTAACCTGAACATAACATCATTTCAGTCCAACTGCAAGGAAGACATTGCTACCAAATAGTTTTGCATGATTTTCAATTTTATAATCACTACCAAGCAAGAGCTAGGTTTATATAACTGCTGGACTCCACTGATTCCTAAAATAGTAACTTAGGTAACTTTAAAGCAGTAATTTGAACTATATTTGTCCTTAGCATTACAAATGTTTAAGCTTATTTATAAGAGTTCTATGTTTCATTACATTTAACTCAGTACTCAGTCTGCATCCCTGTACACATCAGTGAGTAGCCCACAGCATAGTGACCCACAAGCTGAGAACCACTGTGTTTCAGCATTAGAAATAAGAGAAAAATCAAGCAAGGAAGTCAGAGCCAGATGTAACGCTTGTGTTTGGGAGTGGATTTAGTGTTGATTCACCTGGTGAGGTGGGGCTTTCCACGCTATCTTTTGCTAAATTAAGTAACAGTTCTGATTGCAACTGTTTTTCAACGTTTATAATGTTGCCAGACCTAGCATCTTTCACATTTCAAATAATTTAGAAGCTGATTTCAGCCAAGTAGTTCTGCTTCAGGAAGAATACTCTCAGGACTGGTATATTATTAAATCTATTCTTAAACAAATCACATATCTCCGTGCTTTGGAACAACAACTTCCAATTCAGCCAGTTTTCAAAAACTGTGCATTTTGCCCACAAGAAGGATAACAGCAACTTCTGTCAATGTTAAAACAGAACTGAAAGATCAGGTTAAGGACTGGAAACAAAATGTTATTCAGCAATGTATTCATCCCTCATAAACTAAGTCAATATTAGTGGTCTTGTTTCCCGTGTAACTGTCAGAGTAATTATATATTTACAAATTTCATAAAATGATTAAGAGAACGGACAAATCCATGAACACATCTGTAACTACAGAAATGTATTCTGCTTAGTAGAACTACAATAGATATTGGTCAATGGCAACTAGAACTGATTGAATTCTTAGACGTAAAATGTAAATTCTGCTCTAAAAAACAGAATTAGGCTTAACTCTTGCACAGAGTAGAATCAAAAGGAAATGAAGTCATCAAAGCTGAATAACACAGCAGACAAATTCTGTTCAAATCGGGCAAGCTGTAAGTCTTCCAATAAAAAGTGACTTGACAGAGTCAGTAATAAACTGATTAAGTCTTAGCATCTACAACTTTCTAAGGTTCCATCTGTTTTGTACATGTGCCATCCTGGGTCTTTGCCAGATCTGAGGACTGGGACTCTCTTCTGTATTGTTAGTGACAGGACACCCCTGCTGAGCTCTGTCAACAAAGTAGTAATGTGTGTTTGAATACAGAGGTGACAAACTTGGAACTGTGTAGGCTACAATTAATACAGACAGCCTGGTAAATAGCAACTGAGATTGTTGGTCAAGAAGAATAGAAAATACGTATTAAAAAAATAGGGCATAGGAATATAGCCAAAGCACTATGTAATAATACCACTAGAGGAAACTAAAAGTGACAACTTTCAGAATATTTGTTGAAGAAGTGAAAACAGAGTGAACACAGTAAGAGTCTAACAAACAACTTGGAAAAAGTATAAAAACATTTCAGAACGAGGAATCCCGCCAAAGAATCTGCAAAGACAATAGATCAAGTTATAAGAGGCATGCTCAAAGGAGACAGTTTCTCTGCAGAAATATTTTTATGGTGTTCATCATGGAAAAGCATGGTAAGGGTCTCACATCAGGGCACTTATTGGAAGACTCAAAGGGTCTGTTTCAAACAGAAGCACTGGTAGAACTTAAATTAACAAAAAGGGATGGGGAGGGGGGAAAGCTAGTTGCCAGAATGAGAAGGTATTTACTCCTTGAACTATGAAGGAACTATTGATATTACTGAAAAACATAACAGCTAAACTACTCAAGACTGTATATGATCTCTTATTCTAAAACTACCCTAGTACTGATGGTGAAACATGATCACATTCTTTAAGAAGATTCTAGAGTAGACAAGAGAACTGTAGACCAGTAAGCTTAATATTTATACTGGATAAAGTGGTGCTAGTAAGTCTAAAACAGTTACAAATAAGTTAGTAAATATGATAGTGTGTAAGAGTCACCAAGGCATTTTTAAAACAGTTACGCTTCACAAATCTAATACAGCTTTTTAAGTGAAAAAATGTCCAGAAGCGAAAGTTGGTTGGCAGCCTACCGAGCTTGAAAATGGCATTCCCCAAAGCCTCCTAAAGAAATTAAACCACACTGAAGTAAGAGCTAAAGTTCTTCTGTGAATAAATGACTGGTGAAAAGACAGGAAATAATGGTGTCCCTGATAGTCAGCTTTTGCAGTGGATGGAATACCAAGAAAAGTTCCACTGGATCCTGTTATGGGACCTGTGCTTTTCAATATATTTGTAAAGGAGATGTCCACAGATGCTTTTCAGAACAGAAAAGATGAGGGTCAACTGTGAAAGCATTCAGGATTTCTCTACTGGGAGTGGTTGAGAGGTGAAACCAGAGATAAAATTTAGTGTACATAAGCACGAAGTGAGACAAAAAGTAAACATGCTTCTAAATTTATATATGCATCAGCCTCTGAGCTGGTTATTATCACTCACCTCACAGATAATCCCAGAATGTTAAGTTAGAGTAAACACACGCAACAAAAATGGTAAACTCAGTGCTCAGCAGCCAAACAGGTAGATATCAGGAATTGTCAGGAATGAAACACAAAACAAAACAAAACACCATTAAACTACTCTATAACTGCAAGCTGTACTGAACTCTTCAGTTCTGTTTCCTTATCCCAAATAAAATACAGTCAAACTGGGAAAAGTAGAGTGTTACTCAATATCTCCTATACAAGGAGCAACTAAATAAAAGAGAATTCTTCAGCCTAGAGAAGAGGCAGCTGAGAAGGGCTGTGCTCTCTCTGAGGCATCAGCCACATAAAGAGGAAGCAGTTGTTCCCCATGTCTTCCACTGGGACACCTTGGTTAAATCATATGGAAACAGATGCCAAATGACAGATTCACTTAAACAAAAGGAGACTGTTCTTCACATTCCAGGTAATTAAGCTGTAGAGTTCTTTGCCGTAGGCTCTTCTGAATGTTAAATGCATCCATGAGCATATGAATGACTGGGTAAAATTTTAGAAGGAAAATACATCCAGACACACTAAATTCAGCGATGCCCCCTCTGGTTCAGGATATCCCACCAGTGGTTCGAAAACTATCACTATGTGCTTGCTCTGTTCGTGTATTTTTCTCCCCATGCATGTGCTATTGCCTCTATTAGACTCCAGAGGCAGAGCTGGATCGACTCAGCATGTACAGCCGGGTTTGCACATGCTGTTAGGTAACAGAAGAGAAGTTAAAACAAGACTGGCTAGAGAGACTTAAACCCAAAAGGAAAGAGAACATTTGCCACTGGTCATATAGTATGCAGGAGGGGTGTATAGTATCATAGAATAATTTAGGTTGGAAAAGACCTTTGAGATCTTTTAAATACTTCTTCAACCACTTCCCTGGGCAGCCTGTTCTGATGATTGAGAACCCTTTCAGTGAAGAAATTTTTCCAAATATCCAATCTAAACCTACCCTGGTGCAACTTGAGGTCATTTCCTCTTGTCCTATCCGTGGTTACTTTGGCGAAGAGACCCACACCCACATTGATACAAGCTCCTTTCAGATAGTGTATAACGCTTTATATGCCACGCTTAGAGAATGTTTTCCCTAAGTACGTGTGCTTGTTTCAATACCAGAATCAGTGATTACAAGTTTGTTAACTGACAATAAATTAAATTGGAAAATTAGGTTCTGACTTGAAAAGTTTACCTCCAATTAACTGAATTTTCTAAAACTACAAGTATTTTCCACTTGAATCTCCAAGATTCTCTTCCTCTTATCAAATGAGTGTTTGGTGGACATAGCTTTACCTTCAAAGGTCTAGAGAAACCAGGGATTCTGTTGTCAGAACCAGGTCTCAGTAGCATTGAGTTTGGGGAATGGAACCTCATACGCTATTTTTAGTAATGTCACAACTCCCAAATTTCATGTTTGTTTCTATATCAGGTATAATCTACTGTTAAGTAAGAGTACAAAGAAGAAGGTTTAAAAACCAAGTGAAGTATCAAAACGAGCAAGTGTTAAGATCTCACCTGTAGTAAGTAAGAGCCAGAGGTATCTGCACTGGAATTCTCATTTTGTATCGTATTCTGCTGGGTAATAGCATCCTCCTTCTTTCGCTCCTTCTGCCCTGCTTCATCATCTTCATATTCATCAAGGCTCTAAAACCAAAAATTTTCAGTTACAAGATCTTTATATATTGCTTCACATGCTTCCCACATTTCACAGAATCCATGTTAATAGCTTTTTTTTTCAAATATTAATTTTATACTTCAGGAAAGTTTTAATTAAATGTTTAAGCTTTTTTTTCTTTTCACAGATATTGGTATCTTCAATACAAGAATAAAGTGTGACAGCTAATTGCTTTTTCTTAATCACAAAAAAGAAATAATCAAATCAAGATCTAACTTGACAAAGACCTAGGTAATGTTGTCAGAGTTCAGTGTTAATCCAGCTGTGAGCAGGAGTGTGGACTATTCCCAAAGTCCCTTCCATTTGAATGATTTCACAATCCCATTTGCCATAAGCAAGAATTTTACCTCTACATCAGAGATTTTGACAAAGCATAGAAAAAGAAAAAAAGAGTTAGCTGTACTCTTCAGTCAATAGCTGACCTTTTTTGACACAGTAGCATCTGCTGAGATTGAAGTGTCAGTCTGAATCACCCATCTTAATTTTGCTCTCCTTGTTTTAGGTTTTGTCTTTGAAAATTTTCTATAGAAAATTAGCCATTTTTAAATTAGTTGGATACTCATTCATTTACACAATTTACACAAACATGTAACATTTTGGCTCTTCATCACAAATGTTTTGTATCAGATGTACTGAAATACTTGATTCATAAAGGATTTCTAAAGCTGCTGACAAGTGAGACACAGGAAAACAGTAAATGAATATTAATAATAACAACAACGTCGCTAACACTGCCTCTGTTCTAGCTCAAAGCCACACTGAGGCCAGGGTAGAAACGAGCCAGGAGTCAAACAGCTATGTCTACATCAGTCTATTAGTTTATTACGTACACATTTACATAAAGGAAAAAACACAATCTCATGTTTAGAAGACCACCTTGAAGCAGACATAAAGCTCAAAAAAACCCCTGACCATAACATCACAAGCTGTTTGCCAGCATTCTGCATTAAAACAAGAGGTATAAGAGACCTAGCTACAAAACTAGCTACAGGGAACTAACCAATCTAAGGCATCAGAAAACGCTCCTAGGTGAATGTGCAACAGCTTGAGAAACAGAACAGGGCTACAAGAGAACAACAATGAATGTCAAGTTATTTGAATGGAAGTTTCTAATGCACAAAAACTAAAATCGTTAAAATACTGATTATCTCTGACATCATCTTATCCAAAGGACACAAAACTACTGAAAACCATATAATAATAATACTGGAATGTGGTATTTTTTAAAAAGAAAACCAATATTATTTACTAAGAGAAAATTGCACCAGCATACTAAATACCAACTTTGGCTGCTCCAAAACAAACACCACGGTGACAGAAGTGCTGGAAAACTAACAAACTAGAAGGATGTATGTTTCCAAAAGTGAACATAAATGAACCTGAATAAAGGCCATTTAAATTCTCTACAGCGACACTCATGGCAGAATCCTAATTTATCCCATTATACTAATAATAAATTCCAAAGTGAAAAATATAAGAAAGAGTAAGTCACTACTGCAACAAGAAATGGAGTGATCTTCAGCTCTTACAAAACCAGTCTTACTCAGAATCAACTGTGAGAGGCTCACAGAAGGTCACACAGAAATTAAGACTAATGTCATGCAGATGAAGAATGATACCATGTTAGAAAAACAGGAAAAATTTTGGACTGTTCTGCCAGACTCCAAGTTGTTCACAGGAGAGTATGAAGATCCCAGATAAAGGAAAGACATAGTTTAACGTTATTTCAGAAGAGCAGCCTCTAATAAGTGTAGGAGAAAACCAGTTGGAGACAGAAGGGACCAGTAGTTGTCACACACCGCAAAAAGGCTTTGCATTTTCAAGAATAACTTTCCTTAAGGATAAGCATAAAACTCAAATTACACTACAGTAGGTTAAAAATTCTTTGTAACGATTAAGTAGACAAGTGCTCCTTTCTTCACATTCTCTCCTTCAGATACATGCTTCTCACAAGCTTTCCAAAGACCATCAGCATTCCACAGAAATATTTTTCTCTGAATACAACTACATCTGTGAGGAAGAATATTCTTCTCCCTTTTGATACAATATCACCTGCTACTAACTATTCCCTTAGCAGTTTTGGATAGGAACAAAATGTCATTGTCTGAGACAACATTTCCAGCAACAAAATTTTAAATCAGGTATTTTCAGTTAGGATTTGCCAGAGATGTGCTTTCCCACCTTTTCTCTTCTTCTCAGGGAGATCCAAGATCACAAAAGACTGCTAATCAATACCATCAAGAGGGATTCAGCACCCTAAACAATTCATACTTCCAAAGTTAAAGGCTTTCTTCCAAAGCACAGAATGCCAATCTAACTTAGAGCACATAACCTCTGTTTTAAAGGATACTGGGGCTTGCTCCCACTGCAGCTCCCTTCACTGGAGCAGGCCCTGAGCTGGCTGCGGCCAACGCAAGTTTGAGTGGTGGGAACCACAGATGAAGTGGAGTTTTTATTACTTGTTACAGATGAGCATGTAGTGATAGGAGATGGGGTACTGGGTTTAAACTAAAAGAGGGGAGATTTAGATTAAATACTAGGAAGAAATTCTCCACTGTGCGGGTGGTGAGGCAGTGGAACAGGTTGCCCAGAGAAGCTGTGGAGGCCCCCTCCCTTGAAGTGTTCAAGGCCAGGCTGGATGGGGCTTTGGGCAACCTGGTCTAGTGGAGGGTGTCCCCGCCCATGGCAGGGGGGCTGGAACTAGATAGTCTTTGAGGTCCCTTCCAACCCCAACCATTCTGTGATTCCATGAGGTAGAGGAGTCATGGACAGATTGATCCTCACTGTTTGCAGCCAATGTGGCAGATTTGGCTAGGGTTGCCAATGCCTTCCTGCCCTAAAGCAGATTACTGGTCACTGACCTTCTCTGGTTTCCCAGCACAAAGCTTACCTTCCCCTTCCAAACATACAGACACACACACACATACACGCTAATGTAAACAAAGTGTGCCGAGCACAAATCAACATGATAACAACTATGGTATTTTAATATTTTACTGCGTTTCACTGAAGTTATTAAGTTTTGTTGCAATAACCATTAGCCTTAATAAGGAAATCTATTTATTTTGACTCATGATGAAATAAGCTTTCTTATGCAAAATAACACTTAATGGTCAATACCCTGCTTATGCACTTCTTCATCAACTTCAGTTAAGATTGCTAATATTGCTATTTATATTCTTAGAGTAATAAAAATCAATAAAAGCCAAGTTTCAGTTGACAGATTAGTTATTATTGAAAAATTTAAAATGTCCAAGTATTGTTACAAACTTTAAAATCCATTTTTGTTCAAACTGCCCTGCAGCTGAAACTGCCTCAGCCCACAGGACATTTCAATCAGATGGATTACTGCATTGCTCTCATTGCAGGCTTCTCTCAAATACTCCACTTTGCTTTAAAAACTGGTTTCACGTCATTGAAAAAGACATAAATGCAGTAATTACCTTTGCTGTCAGCACAGCAGAGAAATGGACTTGTAACCACTGAGGTGTAATTCTGGCCCATTATATAATTCTCTCTGTCCGTTCCCTTCCCCCTGCTTTTTTATTTTGCTGCTAGGCACATACCATTTCAGATTCTTATTTTCCATTAAAATCATCTGAGTTTTGTATAGCAGATATCCAATGTGACATTCCCACATCTGATCTTAATATAAGGAATCCACATAAATTCTTTAGGTTTTCTAGCATTTCAGTACATGTTTGAAGCTGTAGTATAAACATTTTTCTGTAAACCTCCAGTATGGAAAATACAAGCAGAATAAGATGCTTTCAAAAGAATCAGACTGATGAAGGAAACAGCCACAAAGATACCCCCACATTCCAGCACACCACCAGCCTGCGGTTTAAGGAGACATTTGTACACAGAACATTTCTAATGATTCACTGGTTTCTTCCTATAAACATTTGTGCACTGCTGAGGACAAACGACAATTGGGGAAGGACTGTCTCTTCCATGAAAACAAGCAGTAATCCTACATGCAGAGGACCAGTTTCTGAGCGCACACAAGTTACTCTCGACACAAGAAATGGTGCCTAGTCAAAATGTCACTATCCCCATCCCCCTTCCTGCACCAACTTGCTTTTGCCTTGCAGTTCTGCTGGCTGAGCACATATCTGAGAGCTTCCCAGTTCACGTCATGAAAAGTCAGTCAGGTTAGTTTCAGCTGTTTTAATTAGCCCAGCTCATTTTGTCTGAACCAGATGGGAGCCCATTCAAACTATTTTGCAGAACTCCAGGGATGGCTGCACTACATCAGCTTTTTGAAAACAATGAGCACTTGAGATAATAAGATATTTAACCAGTACAGCAAGATGTGCAAGCAGATACGTACTCCGAGTGAAACCCTGTGTTCAGCATCACATTTGGGCAATAAATAGAATCTCTACAACACAACCATCGCCAGCTACCTTGACTTTTCTTTAGTTTCTTAAGAACGCTAAAAATCTAGGAGAGAAATCAAATCTAGGCTTCTTCCCATTGCTCAAAAATAACTCTGAACAACTAAAGGGAAAAAAAAAGTTCAAAACACACTATTACAACTTCATATCAATTTGCTGGAAAAATGCAAAGGTTTCTATTAAATCTACACATTTCCTAAAAACTTCCACAGAAGAAATACAAGAAGATATAAGAATTATTTTTCACTCTGAAAAAAGTGTAGGCAATTAACTATCACAAAATGCATTTTGGGAATCAACACCATTTATCTCTCAGCTGACTATGCAGAAAAGCCTGGAAACATTAACTGCAAATAAGAGACAACTATTTTATACATTGTTTCTTTATAATCACTCTCCTCAGAGCAGCACTGAGAACCAAACCTTCTCTTGACCACGCACAGCTCTGATACCTGATAAATACCATCTTCCTACCTCTTTGCACAGTACCAAACCTTTCTGTCATCACCCCAAGTGGAACAACACAAAACAAGCAAAAATCCCAAACCTCAATGGTCTGAGATATTATGTTTCTGCCTCTCAAACAGTTTTTAATCATCATATTTAAACATATTATTACTGTGTCCAGGCAGCACCCAAAATATTAAAGCCAAATAGGCTTACAGTAATATAATATTTTATTTGAACAACAGTATAATTGGAAAAAATGCATCTTTTTCACTACGTAAGCCTTTCATCAGGTCTTGTTTGCTTTTCTTTAGAAGCTGAAAAACATCCTTACAGAGGTGAAAAGAGCTAATGTTACAGAAACTATCTAAAACCTACAAAGTTTTATGGGTACGGATTACTCAGTAAAAGATTTTATTTTTCAGGAATACCTAACCTTAATTTTCACAGAGAGTCCAAAAAACGATACTGAACTTGAGCACCTTATCTGAATGATATTTCCACACTTCTAAAAGCCCACATATCCAAATGCAGCAGGGTCCAATATCAACAATTAGTACGATCACAAGCATGGATTTCTAACCCAGAAAAAGAATAAAGGCAGGAATCTTTGGTATCTGAGATCAAAAGAGCCGAATGCAGCAGTGGGTCAGTGACCAGCAGGTGGGCCGGAGCACAGCTGACTGCAGCCATGGGATGCGCTCATCCTTGACCAAGCTGCCAACAAAGCAAACTGAAATGACAAGTGTCACTTAGAGATCAATGAGATGCTCATCTTGCTCTACAGAATTAATAGTATTCGTGATTATATGTCACATTTACATTTCGCTTGAAGATTAACCTTTTCTCACCCAAAACAAGAACTTAGAAGTGCCCACTTCATACACTCATTTACATTTCAGAGCAAATACCACCTGCATTCTTTGTTTCAACAGGGTGAATTTTAAAATCCACTCAAAAATGTTTCTGGGGAACACACACCCGCCACCCCCTCCCCCCAAAAAAACCACCCCACACCGGTTTGTCTGTATTAGGGCAAAATAACCAAGTATTTTGAATTCTTTTAAAGCTTTAAGTAAAACATAACTACATCAACACCAGAATGTCAATTATCCCTCCATTATAATAACAAAAAGGAGCTATATTTGCAGTTTGTTATTCAGTAAAATACACTGTTTGGCCACCACTGCCTTCAAACATACCACAAGAATGAGTTCAAAAGTCAAATGTTTAACTTAAACTAATCGCCAAAAAATCCTTCATCACAAGGCTGATCAAGAACGATTGGTGGAAATGCTCAATTTAACTACTTAGTATGTGATATTAAAGTCACACAGTAAAATCCAGCAGAATTGACTGAAGATCCTTATGTGAAGAAGTCAAACTGCTGATGCCTATTCCATCAGGAAATCATCATATGAATATAATAACGACTCATCCAGAAGTACCAATGCCCTGCTCTTAAAAAGAAAACAAAACCCAAGAGCAAATAAAGGGGCTAAGAGAGAAGCAACCAAATCCTCCTGTTGCTGTTGGTATCATCCCCAGGCGGTTCCAGTCCATCTGACGCGCAGAGCTACAGGGCCCAGACTTCGGATACAGCACAGCTCTATACACTACAAGACTGAAATTAAACATCCCCCTCCTTTTTGAAGTTTTGCTTACTGCTCTTCTTACCTCTATGTGTTCTAGTCAAATTTTGCTAGTGGTAACTCATCTTTTCCCTGTTCTGCTGATGATTTACATCTGGTGTAGACTTAACAAAGACTACGTTCTGTAACAGAAATCACTAATAGACCATACAAATCTCAGAAGTTACAGAAATGTTCATAAAAATCATGCACACAGACAAAACCAATCATAATTTTGTTCCAAAGTGGAGTCAGTCACCAAACCCGTCTCCTTAACCTCCTAATTAACATTTTGAAATGATGCATCCTACCTAATATGAAGATCACAAACCAGTGGCTGAGCAGAAGAAACCTGGCAAAAGAAAGTTTGCCTGTTTGAGCCAGGAGGAAGAGAAAGAAATGTTGAGGATATTCGTACTGTTCACAGAAGAAAAATTCCTCAATTTGCATCACGCCATACATGTTAGGAAACAGCAACAGCAGGCTGCAAGAACTGAAAAGAGAACTCTTCCTGGGTTTATAAGAAACAGGCGTCTTCAGACTCAATGACTGCCTATGATATTTTTCCTATAAAACTTGCTCCTGTGTTCAACAGGATTCTTGGAGACATTGGTATTGCAGATAGTGTAAACTGCCTGAAATGGGAGCAGTTTACTCACCGGGAACAATGGCTGAACAAAAGCCACTCAAAGAACAGATAGATAATAGAGTTAAAATGCCTGTAACCACCATTATTTTGACTTTCATTGCCCTGTACTTCTGCCAAACTAAGCAAATAGAAACAATGCTCCAGAAGAGAGAGAAAGATGTATTGTCATGTAGATAAAGACCATACAGATTGAGCACCCTTCTCTTTTAAAGCCAAAAAAGCAGTGAGAGAAACAAATCCTGGAGAAGATTAGCACACTATTTTCAAAACATAAGTATTCCTTTTAATGTGACCATGTAACACAGAAGGCATCTAATTCCTGTTTTCTTCCCTAGTACATCTATGGTACTTCTAAAAAGAAATAAAGATGAGATCAGTATTTGAGGAATGTTCTGAAAGGAGATCAAACAGGTTAACCAGGGTACTGTATTTCTAACTATCCTATCCTCTGAAGCACGCAGTTTGCAGCAATTTATATTGTCTGAATATCAAGCTGCATTTAAAGTGGCTTTTTAAAAATGAAGTACAGCACCCTTCGCAGGTTTGTGCTCTCTTACTTTACAAGCTAATTGTCATTTTTCTTCTACGCAACTGAACCTCAGTCAGTATGTACACACGGCAGGTGCAGGGTTGGTCAAACTGAATAAAGCCAAAGAGGCTGCTGACAACCAAGCGAGCATGGACAAGCCACGACAACAGACTCAGAACTAATTCCAAGGGAAAGAGAAAACCTCGGCACAATGGGTTTTTTTGAGAGTTGTACTGCATTTCTCATTTGAAGTCGGGATCTTTCGAATCCATAGGAAAACTGATAAAAATATCAACCAGGTTTTCTGCTCTCCCAGCCATTTCTTTTTGAGTCCAAATACAAATAGCTGTTCTACCTAAAGAGATAGGAGGACCCTACACTCAGCTGTGGGGTGGAAAGCGAGAGGAAGTACTGAGACAGCACATTAAGCAGGATAGGCATGTATCTGGATAACTGTTGAATTCGACTTTCAAGGCAGTAACTAAGCACTTTCAAAGCCCTCAGCACTGATGTCAGGAATAGAAAGACAGTATTGATTGAAGCCATGCAGACAAAGCACATCTGTAGTGCTGAAGTTTGCTAGGATAGCAATACTCAGAGAGAAAAAAATGTTTGAAGTTGCCGCTGCAGTCAATATTCTAACTATTTCTTGGGAGAACACTTTATAGCTACAAGTTAATCCCAGCAACAATGCTGTGAAGCTGTTTCTCAATCTGGACTTCTAATATCACCCTTTAGCTCTGCATTTGGAGAGCCCTCCTCAAAGGGCCTGCCAACATCTTGCTTTTTTTTTTTAATAAATGCTCACATCAAGGTCTGAGGCTCCCGATGGAAATCCAGTCCAGGTTCTCATAGTGAAATCCCATGTCCTAACAGCATAAAAGTCTTCTGTCACCAGCATTTGGGCCCCTGCTTCTTACAGAAACTGTGCTCAGAAATCACAGTTCTTTTGTCCCCATATTTTTTTGAAGTCAATAGTGACAGAAGGGAGGTCCATACAGTAATAAATAGTAATAGGTTAATATTGTAAATATATGGATGTCGCACTATTATATTTTTAATCAAGTTTGCTGAAAGTGAAGGATGCAGATTAGCTGCCACAGTAATTCAAGGGCCAGACAAAGCAGGCCAGTTACCCTTCCACCTGAGCAGTCAGTGCTGTATACAGCGCTGAACCAGCTCAGCAGGTGTTTGACTCTTCCCATTCAGAGGCTCTGTGAGGAAATGAGGGAACTATAGGATTGACTTACCAGTGAGGAGGAGAAAGCGTGGGAGACAGAAAGAACTGTGGGAAAGGATCATAGAAAGAACATGCAGCTGATGCCTGGTGAGAGGGAGCTACGCAAGTAAACTGAGATTACAGCAGCAAAAATAAGCAAGCAAAGAACTCATCTGTGAAACAAATCGGTCTGAGAAGCAAAACTACACGTTATACTTATCTGTGGTCTTTCTGTCACTGTCAGAGTGATCCCCTAATTTCCTCTGCAGCACCCCCCAAATTTTGATTCCCAGATCTAAGACAGGGCTGGACATACTCCTCTCCCAAAAGAAAAGGGAAACTAGGACTTCAGATAGACAATAAGCCCACAAAACAGTACCAGCAGTACAGTAGCATCTGCATATGGTGACCTCAGAAGAGAGAACAACACGCATAGACACAAAACCAAATCAATCTAAGTGTGAGGAAATGAATTATAGGATCTTAATATGGGAGGAATGAGTCACGTCATACAGTTGGTTCAAAACAACTTCACTTGCTGGAACCCTGCACTACTGTAACTCACTGTGTAAGAGAGCTGTGGTATTTCTACAGCACATCAAACTAGAATAAAGCAGGAATTAAAAAAGCACAGAAAATGCTGGATAAATAAAAGCTTTTATTCACAAGTACCTTTTTTGTGCACGTTTTCTGCAATTTTCCGTTAGCTGTTTTCTAATTGTTGAATTACTAATACAGTTTGGGGGATTTTTAGTTACACAGTTACTTGCATACAGTATAACATAAGTCTTGGCCAGGTCTTCAGCAACCACGAAGTTCTTTTGCATGTCAACAGATCCGCCTTTTCAGGCCAGACAGCTCAAGCAAATCATTAAGATTTCAACTTGTAAGATTTCAGCATCTGTCTTCTTCATTCAAAACATCAACTATATCATGCGTTTCTTAACTGTAAGACAGAAATAAAGGGTAAAACCCTCTTTTTTGAAGTGCTCTGAAACACATCCAAAGACGCTTGGGAAACTTTGTTACACGCTGACATGGATCTGGTCCGTGTTCCAGACCCGTGCATTGCTTGGTCTGGCCCTGGCAAGGGTCTCCCTTGCTAAGGCACAGGATAAAGGGGCCACAACACCCCTCCCCCCCATCTTCTATTGATTGTACCAAGAGCTGAGCCTAAGGTTAAGACTGACACACAAATTAACATGCATCGTCTTCTCCATGGTGACTGTTTACACACAGTGTTTTCTGTAGACCAAACTGTGGTAAACACAAGGTAACTCAAGCTCTGTCATCCCCCAGTGAAAGAAAGGTAAATAATTTTACATATCCTGTAGGTACCACAGGGTAGGAGCATTCACATCGTTACCATGGAGCAGCCCTGAGCCATTCATGTGTTCAACCCAGCAGTGCAGAGGACAAGGAGAGGAATTAGCATGAGCTGACAACACTGGAGATGGGATTCAGAGGTCAATTAATCTCATGGAATAACCCATCATAGCCAAATGATACTTTGAATAAAAAAAATTTTAAAATCTGTTTTTAAGAATGTTAATGACACCACCCCCCCCCCTCAACTTTCAAAGACAGAATGAAGCTCCAGGAGGGGACTTCATGTAAATAGGTTGAAAACGACAACAAAGTAAATCCTCCAGCCATTGCTACACTTGCACTCCAATCCAAGGCTGGGGAATGCAATCGAGGAAGTATCTGAGGAGGACACCGTGTGCTGTTCACATTATTAAGACGTGCTTTTAATTTCTCAGACTACAAGCTAAACTGCAATAATGTCACTTGGAAAACAGAAGGCTGAGTGAGCATCTGAGGGTGAAAAGGAATGTTTTCACAGGCGCAGTTAGTAAATACCACTGGCTCCTGCAGACATTCTTCCTTAAATGGAAATTAACATTGCTTTAGGTTACAAAAAATCCCCTCTTGATACAATAGAAGTAATAGGCTAGCTATTAACCTTTTAGCACCTGCACTAAAAGATACAAAAATCAGTAGAAAGCTTTATACATAGACTACTTTTGGCTCAAGAACACTTTAATCCCCTCCCCTGCCACATGATTCTTGTCCGTACATTTGGAAGAGTAAGGAATCCAACAGTCTCTCAAACACTATAAAAACAACATGGAAATAATAATAATAAAAAAATCTCTGTATATCTGTGACTAACTGTACAAGGGCACTAGACAATTTAAAGAAAGAAAACTACTCCAGGCAGAATCAGAACTGAACCTTCACCCTGAAGTTGAGCCAAACTTTATTTGGGCATTGAAATAACTCCGCACTGCTTTGATTTTATTTTTACTTCCTATTTTTTATCTTCACATGCTCCCCTGCAATTGCTTTTCCCAGCCAAGAAAATAAGACTGTTCTCCCTCCCCCCAAGATTCCTAACAATTTTAACAACGGGATGGACAAGGGCTGAGGCTCCACATCAGCTCATATTAGCCTGTGTCCATTCAGCCATACTCCAACTCTTTTCTGCTCCTGCCCACAGGCATCTGCCCATCCTCTCATCACCTCCCCTGACACTGGCAAGCCACGGCCCTAACTTCCTAGCAGAAAGCTAACCCTACAAAAAAATTGAACGGTCTTTTGTACACGTTGGTCTGGCTAGCTACAGGATCAAATGAGTGCCAGGGTCTGCACAGGCAAGTCAGGTAAACGCAAAGCAGCCCGGACATGGAAAAGACTAAACTCCCAGCAATTCAAACCAAAGAAATACTGAAGCATTCATCTAAAGCAGTTACTAATGTGGAACATTATTAATTATTTTGGGATATAAATAGTGTCCTGATAACAGTAAACACCATGTATTTTTAAGGGGAAACAAACTATTGTTTCAGATTTTGGAGTTCTGACACATGGCCAAGGTGACTTTAACATGCAGGCTGTACGAGCTACAGAACAGTTTTCCCCTTGTAACCTGCATGGCTGCTATTACTCTAAGTAGCAACAAGAGGACTGCTACAGAGCTGCAGAGCTCCTCCATCCAACCACTAGAAGTTTTACCAACATGCCACATCGCGGCATAGCCTCATGCTACAAGTCCTAAGATAAAGAAGCCCATCTGCAGTCGTGGACAGTGGATGAACGTGCTCCTTCATACACCTCGGCTCCACATGCAGCTGGGCCATCGTAACTCAAAGAAAACTGCAACATAAATATAAATGAGCAGGATGGAGAGACAAGGCAAGCCAGGCTTCTTAACCTTGCTTTTCCACAACAAACAGCATGAGCTCAGAAATATCTAAAGACTGGTCAAACAGCGCAGCCTCATCTGCTCTCCCTGGCCCCTGCACTGCCCATTCTTCTGTCCTGGCACAACGTTCATCTGTACAGGAACTGATCCTGCCGTAAATTAATTTCTCAAACCCCCAAAAATGGTATTTTCAGACCTGTCACTTCCCCATTATAAAAACAAGTGTCCACACACAACAAAAGGGACCGCACAAGGACACTACTGGACCTGACCTGAGTCCTTGAGAAATTTGTATCAAATTACCCCTTGACACAGATATGCAAAAATGTCATTAAAATATGTATACCTTATATACATAGCATTCCTCACATCACTAATTTTTTCTGCTAACATATGCAAGTAATTTTAGGAAGAAACATCCATTGAAATCAAGACCACAAAAATTATAACACAGCTATTACACTATGCTCTACGTACTAGGGTTTTGGTATTCTCTTACTACTGTTTTATGTAAAATTTTCAGGTTTTTTATCTGGAACTCCTTTTTCTTAAAACAATTAGAGCTCCACTCACACTTCCATGATTTTTTTTTTTAATTTTTTTTTTTTTTTTTACTTCTGACATGGTTTTGTAATAAGATAAAAAGAAAGCATTGTTAAATAAGCTGTAGTGGTTTGTGCCTGAAATGTAAGTCTGGCCCAAGATTTTTTTCTGGCTATGAATCTGAAAATGTGAAACAGCTAGGTTAACATTTGGCTATCTCTACTTATATGTTATGGAATATCTTACTAACTGGAGCTGGGAAAATAAAAGACTCCAACTGTCTTCTGTAGCTGCTTTTCAATTTATTTTTTCTTTTTGAAGACTGTTTTTAAAAATGTGTAGATACATAAGTACATCTATGCACTGTCATATCAAAAACCCACAAAGGCTTTCGCAGTCATTCACCGAGAGGATATGCTTTAAGAAAGAATTTCTCCCAAAAGTTCAGTTTAACGTTACAAACAAGTTGTGTCAGTGACAGCAAAAAATCACCTTGCAAATAGGATGCAGACCAATTCACTTATGCATTTCATTGAACCCAGTAAGATTTTCTTGCAAGAACAACAAACACGTTACACAAAAAAACCCCAACAAACAAAAAGCCACACACATACAAAAAAGGGCATAGAGCAGTCTGCCTAGAAAGGCAATCTTCATCACTGGAGATGCTAAAACACACCAGTGTCAGATAAATGTCAGGGGTAACACAGGTAACAAGGGTCCTGTTCATACAAGATGACAAACCAGGTGATTCTTTCAAGTCCCTCATAGCCTTATTTTCTAGGATTTTGTAACAGTAAATTCTTTGCAGGAAAAGTTTCAGTGGTAACACATACAACAAATACGGGTAACAAATCGCATATTTCTCCCCACCAACCTTCATGCACACATCCCACATAAACCAACTCGAGTTGCACAGCAAACCAGGAGAAGCAAACATCAGCAGCAGGGCAATTCTGCTGTCGCACCATCCGGCATGTACTGAACTTGCAGCACCCTGGCCCTTCATCAGAAGACATAGATGGGCACATGCATCAACTCCCTGATTCTCAAATCTGGGAAGGTAACAGTATTTAAAAAAAAAAAATATATATATAAAAGGAAATAAAAAGTTTGTTCTACACCTGCTTTCCTCTCAAATACGTTCCTACTCATCCGTGCCAAGAAAACGATGCTGGAATGTTGGAGTGTTTCCCCAAATGACAACCGCTCCTATGGCATTTCAACGTACAGACTTTTTTTTTAAAAGCACAGGGTATCAGTTCTTAAATTACATTTTTCCCCTCTTGACCTTATCCAATTGTCTGCACCATAGTATTAACTTCAATTACTGCTAGTCTATCGTATCTACTGAAGATACTGTGATCCATATCCATTTTCCCTGCCCATTTAGTCAAAATTACTACCTTCCTTACAACCTCTGCCCTCCTATTAGCACAAGCTATTCACAAGACAACTGTAACAGACTTCTGCAATGCAGGTTTCCAAGATTCAGTAAAAATCCTATGAAAAAAAGATCTTCTAACACTGCCTGTTTTTCAGTCAAGAGAATTAAATAAAATACATCTCCCACTAACTTATCTGGAACTGATATCTATGCAGCTGATCTAGATTTATGCTCCCGGATTTGCTTTTTTAAATTATAATCATAGTTTTATATGCAAATTCTTTGAAAACATCCAGCATTCCAAGGTTTCTTAGAAATTAGTATTACTGGACCAGAAACTACTTCGGTCAACTGTTTTGAGTGCAAGTTATCTGGACATGCTCATTTCCAAATGTTTATCCTTACTGGTGATGAACTAACTCCCTGGAAAATCCTCTTTTGACATGAATACTTACTCCTGTTTCCACCAGGCAGAAAACAGAAATATTTCTTGAACACATACTCCTAATGGCAAGCACTCTTCAATGTAGCATAATAATACCAATCCAACACAAACCAGCATGACTTAGATTATGACCAAATAATTGTTTGAGGAAAAAAATGGCACATTTAAGTGAGATGGGATTCTCCAAATGAAAAGCAGCACTTGGCCACAGCCGTGCTACCACATTGAAATGAACTGAGAGGATTCATTTAAAGTATCAAACCCATCTGTTTAAAACAAACCACTTATTTTGCATTGTAATGGGCTAACAGCACACCCACTATCAGTAACTCTACCTTAAGTGAGAAAGGCAAGCAAGAGGCACAAAAGCCAATGCTAACACCATCACAGCTGATGGCTGACCATAACCCAAGTCTAAAGCGGTCAGGCTCTTGTGGATATCTCAGGCAGATGAATGCAGCTTCTGCTGGGAGCAAGACAGGTCGAACCCAAACTGTAGTGGTCACAGTTCTCAGGAACAGATGCTGCTGTGCACTTCCAGAGGAAAGATCAGAAAGCCACCGGCTGAACCATCTATCTGTGTGTGGAGCCAAGTGTTGGAAACATTGGGGATTTATCCAACTACACTGGCTTTGATACATTACTTATTTATAATCTTTTACAAAAAGAGACAAGAATTGTAATTTTTTTTTCCTTTCAATCAATGCAACAGTTTGTTTTATTTATTACACTCCTACAGTGCTTTAATTTGTGGTTTTCTTCCAATGCCACCCTCCCCTGAGCTGCACTATTGGCAAAGCTAACCATGCTGAGCTTTTAGTTATTCAACAGTGCAGACTAAACATTTACCTCTATTTGCCACAAAGCACATGCACTATTATACTCCATTCTTAAAGACAAAATTTTAATTGAAGTATTTGTAAAGAATGCCTATTTTGAAACAGCTTTCAACTGCTCTGTGAAATGCTTTGGCAAGGGCATTGTGCATTCCTAGGAGGATTTAAATTAGTTTGCTGCAGAACAAAACCTGGGTTACGGATAGTAACTTGGATACAGTCACACACGCATAAAAAAAAGAGAACATTCTCATTCCTCCTGATCTTTTTCCTTGAAAAACACAACCATCAACATGCAAAGTCTGTCTTAATAAGATAATGTTAGGGGTTTTTTGGTAAGTGAAAAATACTTACTGCAATACTGTTTCTAAACCACATTAAACCTGTTTGTAGTTCTCAAAACTACTATGGAATCTAACTTTGTAAAATCCTACGATATTTGAAGCTGCTAGTTTTAAACTGCCATGTGAAAAGATAATTTCACATTAAGGACCAGAATTGTACATCTCTATTTCAAATGCAATTCCTGATTTTTTTAAATATAATTTGAGACATATGCTGCTCTTAAAATAATTTATTTGTTCATTCCGATCTGATTTTTTCCTCAGCCTATCAGTAAGGCATCAGAATAAAAACAGGTCTTAACATAAAAAAGAAACATAAAGCAGTCTCATTAAATCTTCTCAGCATTCAGTTCCCATCTTCTAGGGAATCTTCATATACATGATAATTAGTTTCCTGAAAGGCTAAGGCTTAAATGTAATTTCTTTGTGTTGTAAATTATTCATAGTAAATAAATTAGTGATACTTTTCTATTTCTTAAAGCAATGCAGAAGCTTGAAGTAATCATACAACTGGCAAAAATTAGGAGTTCCCAAAAAAGGAAGTAAAACTTCATTCTTCACATTCCAGTAGACTTAAAAAGGGCTCCATTAACACTAACGGGGAAAGGGCCAGTGACCTAGAACTTTACTCATCGTCCGAAACTATTAATGAAGTCTGCAGAATAAAGAGTAATGGGTATTCAAAATCCAACTCCTGTGATGTAGCAGGGGAATGAATAAGCTGTGCTCTAATTTACTCTGACGTGCAGCACATCATGGCTGCAGCAGCAGTATGTTACAACAGACCATCTTTCAGGAGTCACGTTCTTAGAAAATGGCTGATTCCTGGGGATTCTCACAGGACCTTTAGTTTAAGAGCAAACTAGTTTAAAAAAACCCGAACTCTTCTTACACAGAAGAAAGAAAGAGAGTTGGGAGGAGGGACGTCTTATTTAGCCTTATTTCAGGAGACCACAAAACCAAATGGATTTTATGACTGCTCTAACATTATTATTGAACACTATTGAGCCTTATCCCATTTGTAAATTTTATATTACGGATGTCACATTTATTTGCTACTGGCAGGCAGAGCCAACCCAGTATGTCCCTTGAGAAATTCCCTCAAACTGTCAAAGCAAAAGACTTTTAGGCATCTCAATAGCCAGCTCTTTTTCCCTAGCATATGCTTACCTGATAAATAAAAATAGAACATTGACAAAGATTAGGACGACAAAATTACTTCGAACTTTCCCCAAATTGCTCCACAACTAGATCAAGCACTTTATTTACAAACAACCTATTGCACAGCGTTCTGATTAACAAAGCAAGTGCAGATTTCATTTTCTTTTGCCCAAGTATATAAGTTTAGCATCAGCATAACTACACAAACAAAAATCAAAGGATAGACCTTATTTTCAACCCAGGAACAAAAAAGAACTTCATATTGTTCATTAAATGGAACTAAGAAAAGAAAACAAAAATTCTTTGGACACAATTCAGAATTTGACTTTCTGAAAAGAAACCAAGGAAATAAAATACCATTCTTGAAAAAACCAAGCAAGGTGATGATTCACAAATAGTAGCATCATTCAACTTCAAAACCACCCTGTAAAAAAACCTCCACTATGTAGTCCATTCTATCTCTAAACATTTCTTAAAATTTTTAAGAAAGAACAAAAATCCTTCTTAAAATACTTCAGTAAGTATTTTTTCTTATCAGCACAAAGGCAGCAAATAACTTTTATCAAAACAAACATTATCAGAATGATTAAGATATTGGGATGGATTTGAAAAGTTATATTTTTCTACGGGTCAGAATAAACACGTAATGCTGTTTTCACAATCAAATTTAAACCTCAGCTATCTATAACTGTAGAGCAGATATATTTGTATGTGCATTCCATAATTCACCGAGATTATGAGTCTCCTAGATGGCTGCTGCAAGCAACAGCAGAATTCTTTAGAATACTAGAAATATGTGATTACATATCTATCCAAATAAACACTGACTATTTTTGTTACTAGAAATACTTTTGGTTCTGTTAGCAATTAAAATGCTTCAGTTTAAAGAATGAGGAACAACCTAACAAAATATTTCCTACTTAAGAGTTACTGTATTGGACATATCCTTTCTGGATCCATCTTGATTCCATCACTGAAAGAAGAGTTGAATTGTTAAGCTCCATAGGCCCCTGAAACATCTGGAAGGAAAAGGATCTGAGAAAAATGTAAACTTTAACTAGCTTCTAAGAAAGAATTATCTGTGGCTCAATGTGATTTTCGTTGTTTCTTTTTTGTTAAAAAAAAATCCTAACCACACTTTGATGTGCTTCTGATGACCGGTAACACCAGCAAGGAGAACCAACAAAAAGAGGCTTTTCTCAGATCTGCTTCTGCTCACCAACAAGGGCAAGGAGAACCAAGAAAAATAATAATACTCCCCTTACTCTATTAAAACGTGATTCAAGTACAAAATCAGAGTTAATTTCTGAAATGAGGGAACCAAGTGAACAGGCAGAAAAGAAACTAAAGAGTGTCTATAGAGCAAGAGTACACGAAGAAGGGCTTGTTTAGTTTGCTGAAGAGGCAGTCAAGCACTTTAGTAGCACCCTAGAACTATTTGAAGGTTAGTTAAAAAGAAGATGGAGTCAGGCTTCTCTCAAAAGCAGCAGAT
This sequence comes from Psophia crepitans, assembly GCA_013399095.1. Classification (NCBI taxonomy): domain Eukaryota; kingdom Metazoa; phylum Chordata; class Aves; order Gruiformes; family Psophiidae; genus Psophia; species Psophia crepitans. Next base: position 356,937 of record VWZZ01001868.1, read on the forward strand.
GATACACCAAAGAGCACAAAATACATCAACTGGACACTAGGAAGAACATTTCAATGAGAGGGCAGTACAGTACTGGGTCCGGCTACTCAGGAGACAGTGGAACCTCCATGCTTAGGGGTTTTCAAGCCTCAGCAAGACAAAGCCATGGCTGACCTGATCCAGGGCTGCTGAAAATACTGCTCTGAGACTTCCAAAGTTCCCTTTCAACCAGTATTTCTATGCATTTACAGAGCCAGTGGGATTGTTTCATTTCTTTTTTGTGCCCTGTCTCCCACTTTCCCCCAAAACTGGAAATCTCAGGGTCCACTTGACTTTTATTTTTGTTTACATTTGGGCAATAGCAGAAATTAGTACTTATTTCCTAAGATGATTCAGGCAAAATATTCTGTGATTCAAAGCTCTGTACAAAGAAGGATTCAGGCACAAATCCAAAGATGCATACAAAAAACCCCAAACATGCAGAAGCAAACAATTTGGCAAAAAAAAAATAATTCCAAGAAACAAGTAATGACATGCGTTTATAAAGAAGAATGTGTAGAAAAATTCTCCTAAAATAGCAAAGGAATAGCTTTTAAAAGCCAAAGTTTCTGGTTTTGAAACAGCCAACTGATACTCCGTTATTCATTAGGAGAATGGAGAAAGCGGGACTGTTTAATAGGCACACACTTTACCTGGATTAGATGTGTACTTCTTCCTGTAACATTTGCTTAGTAAGTTACCTGCCTCCAAAAAGTGAGCTGCCCTATCCAAAAGTTTCTTTACCGTTCCACCTCTTACTCAACTGGCTACATATGCATACACATACATACACACATATATACACAGTCAAGTCACAACTCATATCACACACCACATGACACAGACTGTACATTGAGCAAGAAGTTCTGAATGCACAAAATCCAGTGAAGGTGAGGTTGCAATGGATTTGTGATCCAACGGATACGCAATCTGGTGGCTCAGTGAAAGCAGATCAAAGCTGACAAACTCAGAAATCTCTCTCCTTTGCATGAATTATTTTCTGCTGTTTTCTGGCCATGCATTCACTTATATTACATGTCCTTCTGTTGCGTATTAATTGGCTCTCTTTTCTTGGCCTTCCATTATGGAATTTCTAAGAGCTTTATTACTCCTGAGAGCAGCAACTTTTTCAGATTTAGGGAAACGAAGAAACGGGACTCACGGGTTAAAAGCTGCAGAGGAAAAACAACCACTACTACTACTTTCCCAATAAAGAAAAAAGTTATCAAACCATATTCCTGGCAACCCTGCTCATCTTCTAAAGATAAGAGAGAATATGCATGCTTTTCACATAGATACTCTACAAATCCGATCCCGTGCATACAGCTGCATGATCTTAGTGAGAAGTCAAGCGAGACCTGAGTGCAGGCTTTATTTGTTTTGCATGGCACTCAGATAAGCCCAACGAAGGCCATTTGAAAAGGTATACTGGATGTATGAATCCAACTGTCTTTCCAGTACACATGAATAAGACCTAGATCCGTAACTGAACCACCTATAGTAACAATCATTTCACACCCATTTTTCCTCCTGATTTTGAAAGGTTGCTTTCCTAAGTTCCTGAGCAGTACTTCTGAGGAAAGGTGATACAAATAAAGATAATGCAAATATGAATTCTACAAAATTTCAGAAACTGGATTTGGATGTCTAGAAAACATAGTTTAGTGAAGTCCAGAAGACACCTACCACCATTAAGCTAACTTACTTTTCACAGTGATCTGCTGTACAACAAGGGACATTACACCAATGGCATTTTCATTATAAAGCAACTTCTCATGATGATTTTCTTAAATGCCACACTTAGACAGGAAAGGACTGATAAAAACAAATAAACCCACAGCCAACAATTACAGTAAGCAGTGGGTGTACTGACAAAGGCAGATCTATGCCAGAAATTAACTGGTAGTAAATACTTTATCAATATTAGGAACCAAAGACAAAAATGCAAATCTTTGGCCAAATCATAGCACCATAAATTGAAATTGGTAAAGTCTGTCTTGGGAATTAAGGCTGCCTTCAAATCAAGCTCAAGTAAAAAAGCACACAGCTCAGTGTATTTTAATTTTATTCGGTTCTCAAAACAAAATGCACTTAGCCTTCCAAGCAGACATTAATATCTGGAAGTGATGTGTTCATTTCTCTTACAGTTCTCTACCAGCAGGTACAGCATGGTGATTTCCAGTGTGTAAGCTTCACAACAGCTTTCCCCCCTGCTACTTACTATCTAGGGATGACTATCAAAAGAGTTTTTGTGGGGACGAATCAAGCAGCTGTGAAATGTCTGAACTGGGTAAGAGGCCAATGCCAATTCCTTCTGCCTCATTACAGACGCATTTAAGTATCTTGTAGCATGAACTAAAGCTCGAAAAAATAAATAATTAAAAAATTCTCCACTTTCCTTTGTAGTTCTTCTTCCACATATGCCAAATAGGCGAGTGGGAATTGTTTCTTCTTGTTATCTTTTGTTCAGGTTTTGGTGCTGGGGCTAATGACATATGAACAACTTAAGTCACTCCAACAGAGAAGCAAGTTTAAATATAACATGACTATGTGAACTGAATTCCTGACAAGTCCTTGTGGATCATCAAATAGCAGCAGTAGACATCTAGCCATATTGCAATAACAACTGACTCAGCCATAGTGCTATCTCCAAGTCCAATATTCCCTAAAAATTAATGGATTCAATCCAGCTGCTGTGTAGAAAACACTCTGACGAATAGATGAAATATTTAGAGGACAGGATTATGTTCTGAACAATAAGAAGAGTCTTCTGGAGATAAATGGTTTTTTTTATAAAGCTCTTAGAAATAAATCCACCTTTCAAGGACGGTTCCATCTTTTGAAGAGGATTGGTCTTGAAAGTAAAAAGCACTCATCTATAAATTCATTAAAATTATAAGCAACAAATGCATCTAAGCAGAAAATAAGCACATTCTTGAAAAGCCTCCCAATTAAAAAAAAAAAACACACACCCACAAAACCCCTCAAACATCCATGATTACACTTCCACCTATTTATGTTGTACTTTCAAAGGTGTTAAAACATTTGAACAAAAATAAGAGCAACAAAAAACCCAAACAGCAGCAATGTTTATTTTGTTCAAAATACAACCATTTCACAGCTAATAAACTGATTTGTAATTTTAAAGCAAAATCCACATACTTTTTCATTTCAACACTACCAGCTCTGTGATCCCTTGTAACACATTGTCTGTTCTGGCTGAAATGCATCTAAACATCTCTAAAATATCCCCCTCCCTCTTACCACATTCCCTTCTCCCCCTCCTCACATTTTCAACTAATACTTTGACATCACTGGCCTCACTAAACTCAATTCTGCAAATTCCTGACATTCATGTCGTCTTAATCTGAAACGTAACTTGAGGAGATGGTTAACATTTGACCTTTGCTCTACCTCAGACATACCTGGAGACAAAAAAAAAAAAAAAAAGTCCAAGGCATGCAATATGCATTCACAGTCTGAAAGGTTGTTTTCTTTTAAAGTTCCCAGCACATCGTCTTAAAAAAACACAACCCATTAAAACTTCAAAAGGTAATTTAATAAAAATTCCCCTACAAGCATAGTTTTGCATAAACATTGCAAACTCATACCAAGAATGAGGATCTAAAGCAATATATAAGAAATAAATCCCTAGAAGTATACACCCAAGAGTCACGGTGAATTTAAGAATTAAACGGCTACCATACTAATGAAAACAGCCTCATTTAATTAAATTGGATACTAAGGCAGAGAATGAACAACCATAAATCATACATTGATTACAGAAGTAGACATGGTACCTAAGAGGCCATTAAAAAAATTAGTCAGAAACAAATTACTAAGACAAATGGTGGATCAGGTTAGGAGACAAATCAGAAATAAAAAAGCAACCTCTGCTAAAAAAAAATCTAGTTGCTAAATGAAGTCAAGCAAATACTCAAATACAGTTCCTCCTGCCCTTTTATTTTTCCTTTAAGAAAGAGGTTTTAAAACTGACTCTTCAAAATTATTCTGATTTTTTTTAAAATCCACCCTCTTACTCTACTTCATTACATACACACACAGAAAGAATAAGAATTTGAGAAGCTGTTAGCTGCACTTTAAGTGGGTTACTCTTTTTGCTCCCTTCAGTAAGTGGGTTTGGGTTTTTTTGTTCTTCTGTTTTAAGAAAAAAGATTTACTACGAATTCTATTCTCTCAGCGATCAACAAGAAATGTTGTATTGAGATCATGTATTTTTACCTCAAATGAACTTGGTGGTGTATATAAGCTTCACATCCTTTCTCCTCTTAATTACTAGTGCACACTATAGCCAGTATCTGGCAGTGCCAGAATTTTGAGGGAAGAAAGAAAAGAAAGGGTTGGAATACCAGGGATGAACATGATTGTTTAATGAGCCAGTGTCTCTCTGCTAGGAGATAGTCCCCATCACTGTTATCTCTATCGGCTTCAGGCATTTTGTTTGTCATACTGTTAAGGCATGACTGAACATGCCATTTTGAGATTGTTCTTGTTAAATAAAACCTGCAGCTACAACTGATTGAGGGAATGTCCTCCTACAGACATGATGTATGCCACCTAAAATTTGAATCAAGTACTTAAAAGTAAAAAGTGAAAAACAGGATGAATAATTTTCTCTTGTTCTAACAGTTTTCTTCACTTTAGGTTATTGACTAAAGTTCTGATATCCTAGCAGCAAGGGGAATTTAATTTGTTCTAGTCTTCTGGTTTTTCACTTTATTTACTGTGATGATGCTCAATGATGGCTGCAATGAATATTATTTATTATGTTCATCAATTCTCTACAGATAGTGCAACCTGTAGTCCTGTGAGAAAATCCACAAAACTGTCTCTTCTAAACTATATCTGTAGTTAGCTATCATTACTTATCATTTGTTTTTCTAAATATCAGGACATTTGTGATCTTTGTGAAAGTTCTGTAAAACTGTCACAAGTGGTGTTCCCCAGGCTTCAGTCTTGGGGCCGACCTTGTTTAGTATCTCCATCAGTGATCTGGATGAGGGGATCGAGTGCACCTTCAGTCAGTCTGCAGATGACACTAAGTTGGGTGGGAGTGTTGATCTGCTTGAGGGTAGCAAGGCTCTGCAGAGGGATCTGGACAGGCTGGATTGATGGGCCAAGGCCAACTGTATGATGTTTAACAAGGCCAAGTGCCGGGTCCTGCACTTGGGTCACAACAACCCAAGGCAGCACTACAGGCTTAGGGCGGAGTGGCTGAAGAGCTGTCTGGCAGAGAAGGACCTGGGGGTACTGGTCAACAGCCGACTCAATATGAGCCAGCAGTGTGCCCAGGTGGCCAAGAATGCTGACAGCATCCTGGCTTGTTTCAGAAACAGTGTGACCAGCAGGAGTAGGGAAGTCATCATCACTCTGTACTCAGCCCTGGTGAGGCCGCACCTTGAGTACCGTGTTCAGTTTTGGGTCCCTCACTATGAGAAGGACACTGAGGTCCTGGAGTGCATCCAGAGAAGGGTAATGAAGCTGGTGGAGGGTCTGGAGCACAAGTTCCATGAGGAGTGGCTGAGGGAACTGGGACTGTTTAGTCTGAAGAAGAGGAAGCAGAGGGGAGACCTTATTGCTCACTACAACTATTTAAAAGGAGATTATAGTGAGGTGGGTGTTCGTCTTTTTTCCTAAGTAACAAGTGATAGGAAACAACCTCAAATTGCTGCAGGGGAAGTTTAGGTTGGTTATTAGGAAAAATTCCTTCACTGAAACGGTGGTCAGACATTGGAACAGGCTCCCCAGAGAGGTGGTGGAGTCACCGTCCCTGGAGGTCTTCAAAAAAGAGGGTAAACAAGGCACTTCAGGACATGGTTTAGTAGACGTAGTAGCGCTGGGTTGACGGTTGGACTTGATGATCCTGAAGGTCTTTTTCAACTTTAAAGATTCTGTGATTCTATGATTAAGCGACAGCCACATCTTGAATTTATTCTTCAGTTTAGCCTTTTTTGTTATTTACTACAACTTCAGTAAATCTATTTTTTTAACTAAAAAAACCCAAACAAATTTAAAGATTTCTACAGGCGCATTTTAAAGGAACAAAACACAGTTTCAGGTATATCTCTACCTTTCATTCTGCCAAAGTAGTACAAGCAAGTCCAGAGGGGGGTCACAAAGCTCATCAGAGGGATGGAGCACCTCTCCTACAAGGACAAGCTGAGGGAGATGGGCTTCTTCAGCCTAGAGAAGAGAAGGCTCCAGGGAGACCTAATTGCGGCCTTCCAGTACCTAAAGAGCCTCCAGGAAAGCTGGAGAGGGGCTGGGTACAGGGCAGGGAGGGACAGGACAAGGGGGAATGGGTTTAAACTAAAAGAGGGGAGATTTGGATTAGATATTAGGAAGAAATTCTTTACTGTGAGGGTGGTGAGGCACTGGAACAGGTTGCCCAGAGAGTCTGTGGATGCCACATCCCTGACAGTTCAAGGCCAGGCTGGATGGGGCTTTGGGCAACCTGGTCTAGTGGAGGCTGTCCCTGCCCACGGCAGGGGGGTTGGAACTAGATGATCTTTGAGGTCCCTGCCTACCCTAACCATTCTATGATTCTAAAAGCTATTCTTTGTATTACAGCTCCTTCAAAACTTCAGCCCATGACACAGAGACCCCAGGCTCACAAATCAATGCAAAATCTGTGCAGATCTAAAAACATAAGTGTACTTACGCAACACAGTGACAAGTCCACTAAACACCCTTGGAAGTGGGAAGCAACACTGACATGCAAACGTCTGAGAGGCAGCTTGAACATCACTGCACCACATTTGCATATCTACATTTCCCAGTACTTGTAGTTGGAGCCAGGTTAGGTCAGCATGATTGATTAACCACAAGTTCAGCAGTGCACAAGCACCATCACGGTGCTCCCAGATCGACCCAAGTGGGACCTCAAAGCGGAACAACAACAACCTTCAACCTAAATTAATCAGCTGTACCAGCTCATAAAGAGCTGTAGGGATATCTACACTCATCATAGTAGAACGGATAATTAACTGATGGCTTACAACGCAGAGAATGCAGGCTTCAGATCTCAGTTTCCAGTCTCTCTGAGCCAGCTAGCAGTAAGTGCTGAAAGCTTTAGAACACACAAACACACGAACAACCTCCAAATCTTTCTAAATAAGCAGAGAACAAAAAATACAAATATGAAGAATCAAAAAGGGAAGCAGAATAGTTGCTGGCAATATTTAATGTGTACATAAATACATTTCTAATTTCTTGGTTTGATTCTCAAACATTCTTGCATCTTATAAAAAATGTAACACGCTATGAGAAGTGGTTTCTAGTGTTGAGCTGCTTAGCAACACCTGCATCCAAATAGCCTCCAGGTAAGTTTGACAAAAACTGATCTGACATCTGACGAGCCCAATTTTTTTAACTGAAAGGAAAAAGCAAACCCACAAAATGGGATTATATTAAAACACCAATTTATGTTTTAGACTAAAGACTGTTAGACAATGGGATGCTCCTCAGTGTCTGCCTCAGGCTAAAAATACCTCTTACATTTTGCTGTAAAAGTCAACAGCCTGAGGTGCCTTTATTTCATGCAAGATAATTACCATGCACATCATCTTCAACAGGATACAAGGTATCTTTATGCGCACTCACTGCACAAGTTCTTCATCTTTAGTTTACTTCCCTTTTCACAAAGAATTACCTTTAAGCTTTCTATGTCTTTCTAGCCATAGGAGTTCATTAAGAAGTATTAAGGACTCTGTCCTTTTTCAATGCTTTCCACTCGTAACAAATCAAAAGAGTAGAGAAATAGGCTGAACAGGAAATTCTTTCACAGGTGTGTTAGGACCAACTAAACTCTAGCTATGCCATTATTCAGGCATGTCTGAAAACAGGTCCCTAAATATTTCACTGTCAAGTGCAGGCTCCTAATTTGATGGTGAAGTACGCTCAAAGTGACCACTTCCAATATACTTGGCTGGGATGCTTTATTAGAGTACTTGGCACACCAAATATGCCACTTACTTAAACACCCCGCTGTAGAGCTCCAAATCTGAAAAAAAATATCCCATTTCTGAGGTTACTAGAGTATTTAATACCTTTGTGAAAGAAATGTGACTTCTCTGTGAAAGAAGTGCTTCATTATGTAGCAACCTACGGTCAGACTTCCAGCAACACTTTGCCATTGCCCACTGTAGCACAAACTCCCCTAACACCCCGTAACATCCTTTAGAATATGATTGCATGCTGTTCTTGTCTCTTTTTCATCCTCCTGAAAGCAGAAGCCTACAATTTGGTATGCTCAAACATCACGAACAAAAATGACAAATCTGTAAACTAATAACGTAAGCTCCAAACATCCCTTTAACCTCTTCTCAGCATACTATAGCAGAAATGAATGTAAGGTAAAAAAAAAAAAAAGAGGGGCATGAAATACTCATGTGGAGCATCTCAATTCACCACATCTGGACCCTTTTTCTTCCTTAAAGGACAAACCCAAAGGACTGCTCTACAAAATTTCTCTGTACATTCAGTTTTTAAATCACTCAGCATATCTCAGCATTTTACAGATGCTCGCAGCTTTTATCTAATTGAAATGACAGTGTCATAAAATTATCTTTTGAAGCACATTACACAAAAAAACCCTAAATCTTTCATTTCTTGGAGTTAGTACATTAATTTAAAACACACTTTTTCACATAAGGATCTGAGAGCGTTTATAGGAAGGAAAAAAATGGTAATGCTAAACTTGGCTGTGCAACAGAAATTAACCAACCCACTTAGTACAGGTCTAGCACACTGTTTGCTACGGGACCAAGCACTTCCAGGCTGCACTCCAGCTCCCACATTGCAAAATACCCAGACCTTTACGCAAAACAGACTTCACAGAAAGCTTTCAATGTAAGTACATAAGAAGTTACATGACTATTTACATAAAAGCCTATAATATTCCTGGAAAAAAAAAATGAGAAAGATAAGCTTTTGACTTTTTGTTCTGGAGGCAACTCTAGTAGCTACCAGCATCAGGAAAAATTACTAGTCATTAAATGGTACCTCTGAAAAGATAATAGTTACTAGAACAGTATGAAGAACAGAGCAGACATGCAGGGAATCTTCGCTGGGATCCAGGTTACACATGCTGAAATTGTGTTTAGAATGTACTAAAGAATGTGTGCCATGTAACACAGGATTAGGAGAACTACTTGGTTAACTAAGGCATTAGTAAGGTATTGCCAAGTACTGCTGTCTGCGCAGTAATCAGTATGACTTTTGATATTTGGCTTGTTGAAAACATGACGATTGATGTGATAATACCATTTCAGATTGGATTTAGTCTATAAAAATCACAGAATCACAGAATCACAAGGGTTGGAAGGGACCTCGAAAGATCATCTAGTCCAACCCCCCCTGCCAAGGCAGGGCCACCTAGAGCACATCACTCAGGAACACGTCCAGTCGGGTTTTGAATGTCTCCAGAGAAGGAGACTCCACAACCTCTCTGGGCAGCCTGTGCCAGTGCTCTGTCACCCTCACAGTGAAAAAGTTTTTCCCTACATTAACCCGGAACCTCCTATGCTCCAATTTGCACCCGTTGCCCCTTGTCCTATCGCTTAGTGAGGCCGAGAAGAGCCTGGCTCCATCTTCCCGACACTCACCCTTAACATATTTATAAACATTGATGAGGTCACCCCTCAGCCTCCTCTTCTCCAAGCTAAAGAGACCCAGCTCCCTCAGCCTTTCCTCATAAGGGAGATGTTCCACTCCCTTGATCATCTTAGTGGCTCTGCGCTGGACTCTCTCTAGCAGTTCCCTGTCCTTCTTAAGCTGAGGGGCCCAGAACTGGACGCAATACTCCAGATGCGGCCTCACCAATGCAGAATAGAGGGGGAGGAGGACCTCCCTCGACCTACTGACCACAGCCCTTCTAATGCACCCCAGGATGCCATTGGCCTTCCTGGCCACCAGGGCACATTGCTGGCTCATGGTCATCCCCCCGTCCACCAGGACCCCCAGGTCCCTTTCCCCTACACTGCTCTCCAGCAGGTCAGTCCCCAACCTGTACTGGCACATGGGATTCTTCCTTCCCAGGTGCAAGACCCTACACTTGTCCTTGTTAAATCTCATCAGGTTCCTCCCCGCCCAGCTCTCCAGCCTATCTAGGTCCCGCTGAATGGCAGCACATCCCTCTGGTGTGTCAGCCACTCCTCCTAGTTTAGTGTCATCAGCAAACTTGCTGAGGGTACACTCCGTTCCCTCATCAAGGTCGCTGATGAAGATATTGAATAGTACCGGACCCAGCACCGACCCCTGAGGGACTCCACTAGTCACAGGCCTCCAACTAGATTCGGCCCCATTGACCACAACCCTCCAGCCAGCGCACAATCCACCTCACTACCTGATCATCCAGGCCACACCTCCTCAGCTTGCCCACAAGGATGCCATGGGAGACGGTGTCAAATGCCTTGAAAAAATCAGTAAATCACATCAGCACAGGTACAAAATATGCACACTCTGCATCTCAATTTGTTATAAACACAGACTACAAGCACGGCTGCTGCCATACTTAGAACAGCTTTCTTAAAATACTTCAATAAACTAAGGCTAATAAGGCACTGGTATAGTTCTGGTTTGACAAAGCATTGCTTAATTGATCAATAATAGTAATGATAAATAATTCCTAGTTTAACCGACAAAGGCAAAAGAATGGTTTTATGGAAGAAATTGAGATTATGCTTCACATCATTGACTAGTCTGTTTGTTGTACCTTGGAAGAATTATTTGGATTAAATCTGTTCCAAGAGCTTTGAGAGCTTTTTTGAAGTTAGGTTTGTTTAACAACCTGCTTCAGGGTATCAGAACATTAATCAGCTCCTAAACTTTGCAATAAAGGTCATCTTTCATAAACTCAAAAGATCTTGAAGAAAACATTTGTTTTTTTAAATTCAGGAAAAACATATCAAATAAAAAAGCTCCATATTTCTGGCAAGTAAAACAAATGCTCATTAAAAAATATTAGGGGGGAGAGAGGAGAAAAGCTGTTTTATAAAACACGTATATATAAATTTAGCGTAAGTTTTCTGCTTGTTAATCTAAAAAAAAAAGACCTTAGTATGCAAATATGTACCTAGACACTGAAGAGGACCAAAAATCCCCTGCAAATAACTAATTTCTCATTTGCTACCCTCTAATTTAGCATCCAGTATTAAAAACTTCTCTACTCTTGCCAACTATAAAATGTGCAGGTCAGCTCAATTTCCTTTAGTGCTGCTGTCATGAAAGAGAAGACAAAAGGCACTACATAAACAACTAAGAAACTATTTTAAATCAATGACACATTCGAGAATTAATATTGCTATTTTTTTATTTTGCCACCACTTCAACCATTACGAGCTAGCTTCTTATGTAGCCTGTATCCACAATTTGTAAACACAGGAGCCTCAGTCTCTACACTTAAAGAAGCTTTTATAAAATTACTTGCTGTTTTGAACTGAACAATTGCAAGTGGTTGGTTCAGAGAAGATATTTACGTTTCCATTTTAAAGGTCTTTAACAAGATACTTATTTCAAAAGTCTGCCCTTACTTCAAATTCTGCTAAACTAAAAGGAGCTGACGTGTATGATGTGGATCCAGAACTTCTCACTCAAAGTGGTACAACAGTCAGGGCCTATATCTCTAACAAAACAAAAGAGCATAGAAAAATTTTCTAAACCTATCTGGATGAATAACCTACTTCCAAAAGCAAAAGTCCACAAGGGAAGATGTGGTGGATACATGAGGGATACATACCCTCATCTTCAGCTATGGTTTCAAAACAGCTTAAGCCAAGGCTTACATCAGATGAACCATCTTGCTCAACAGATGACCCAGAAAAATCTAGAAGTTCAAGTGCTTGCACAGAGTGAGGGAAAGGACCACAGCTCCCCCTCCCCCAGTACAAATAATAATTGAAAAAAAAATTAGAAAATGCCTCTTCACCATTATGACAGCCTTGCTCTAAAATAACTAATAAACAGGGATCATGACATGAGGCTAACAGGTAACCACACCAGGGTTTTTTGGGGGGAAGAGGAGGAAATGATAGTCATAAAAAAGTGGCTCATCATATACAAGGGTTCATTCTTCAAAACGTGGACTTCACTGCCCCATGGTTTTTTTGTATGCTAACAGTTTACACAGGTTGAAAGGGAGACTGAACAAGCACTTGGCAGATATATCCATTTTCATTTCTATTTAGTAACCTTCATTTGATGCTGCAAGCCTTCAAGATGAAAACTGCCAAGAGCAGAAAATTAAGTCACAGAAAATACCTGGTAAGATTTCTACATTCTTTTCCTTTACTATGTGTCTGTTTATGGCCATTGTAGGATGACACCAAGCTAGTTGGCTCCTTAGTCAGATCCCTGTTAATCAGTCTTATTTTTTTACAGTGTACAAAGAGGAAAATTAAGCTAGAGCTTTATAAAGCACCTTATGTGCATACAGTGGGAAGAGAATCGTCCAGATGACTGTAGGTTTCAACTGAACTCCCATGTTCCTACAAACACTCAACTGCATATTGCATGGAAAACAATTCATAAAATATGCACTGGTAACTGCAGCAGACAAGCAGGATATGCACTTGCTCCTATGACTCATAAAAAGAATTAGCAAAGTCAGAACGTGCTGAGAGGAGGAACAGTGAAAGAGGGGAAATCCGAATTGTCGCTTACTTGGCTTCTGCCTACCTCTCTGGTCATTGATGTGTTTGGCTTAGACACGCATATAAAGACAAACAGCAGTTATTCCACAACACTTTTCCACATCCCAGTGCTGTATGCATTCTTCCCTGCTATCCTGACTCAAATTTCATTATAGCACCTCTTATTTGTACCCAGTAAAGCACACCCAGGTTGTTGCTCTGCCAAAAAATGAAAAGCATCTTTTTTCCAGTTGTCCAAGGCAGACACTGAGTATAGAGTTAGGCTCTTTGTAGCAGTGCATGGCAGGAGACAACAGACAGAAATATAAATAGAGGTTCTGACCAAAAGAAGGGAAAACACTTTCATCATAGGGACAGTCAAACACTGGAAGAGTTGCCCAAAGAGGCTGTGCTGTCTTCATTCTTGGAGGTTTTCAAGACCTGACTGAATAAAGCCTTGAGCAATCAGGCTGGATTAAAGACCTGCGGTTCCTTCCAACTTCATTAACACTTTATTTCAATGTCTAGACACAGAAAGGACTCAGTGCTGCCTCAGACTGTGCTTCCACAAGTCACTCAATCACTAAAGAGTCTCTCAAGAGGTTCAAAACATTAGTTACCTACATAGTAACTAGATCACTGGGCAGAGGCCAATGAGATGAGGTTCAACATGGCAAAGTGCCGGGTCCTGCACTTTGGCCACAACAACCCCAGGCAGTGCTACAGGCTGGGAGCGGGGTGGCTGGAAAGCTGTGTAGAGGAATAGGACCTGAGGGTGTTGATTGATGCTCGCCTGGACATGAGCCGGCAGTGTGCCCAGGTGGCCAAGAAGGCCAACGACATCCTGGCCTGTATCAGGAATAGTGTGACCAGCAGGAGCAGGGAGGTGATTGTCCCCCTGTACTCAGCCCTGGTGAGGCCGCACCTCGAGTACTTTGTCCAGTTTTGGGCCCCTCACTACAAGAAAGACATCGAAGCCCTGGAGCGTGTCCAGAGAAGGGCAACGAAACTGGTGAAGGGGCTGGAGCACAGGTCTT
>VWZZ01001868.1:396147-466952 GCA_013399095.1 Psophia crepitans
CCCAGAGAAGCTGTGGATGCCCCATTCCTGGCAGTGTTCAAGGCCAGGTTGGATGGGGCTTTGGGTAACCTGGTCTAGTGGAGGGTGTCCCTGCCCCTGGCAGGGGGTGGGAACTGGATGGGCTTTGAGGTCCCTTCCAACCCCAACCGTTCTGTGATTCTGTGGTAAGAAGAGCCCATAGCAAGAGCTCTCTTATTTTCACGGAGCGCTGGCATTCTGCACGAGGGAGCTGAGCACGAGTTACTGGGCAATTCGCTTAACGTAATGCAGCGCCTATAGCCACGGATGAAGTGGGAGGAAAGAACTGAGTGTAATTTGCTGCTTTTCACGCAGCTAAAAATAGAGGTGTGCTGGTAGCAGTGGGAGAATCACACCCACGGTATCAGCAGCTGATGTAAATGTGGATTTTTAGTTTTAAACAAACTCACTCTTTCATTAAATCTTCTTTCTGGGCAGTGACTAGACTGTGTAGCTCCACGTGTATTTTGTGTAAATGCTATTTTGTACCAGCTGCTACAGCGGGGGGCATGCTCTTTTCTTTGGAAGACTCGGGGTGCGGCTCTGGGTACCGGCTCCCAGGGAGCAGCACCAGTAGCTGAGCTGTAACGCAGCGGCCCCCCCCGGGTCAGGCCTGTCCTTGTTTGAGGTTGAGACACACTGAAACAGTGCTGTGTCATGTAGGCAGGCACGAGGGCAAGGGGGCGATTGCCTGTTTTCTTTTGGGGGGAGACAGGGGCGGGGGGCGGCGCAGCAGGCAGCAGTGCAGGCAGGCGGGATGCCGGGCACAGCGGGAGCTGCAGCAGCTTCTCCCTGTGCTGGTTTGCTAAAGAGGCATTCGGCGCAGCGAGTCTCTGCTCAAGGACTCTGCAGTGGAACAGGTGGAGCACCGAAAGGCAGCACCGAGGAGAGGGGTTCTTCTCACCCACCACCACCCACGGGTTTTTTTCTCTCCAGCAAATAAAACAAAGGGAAAAGACCACACTGGGAGATGAACTGTGCTGTCTTGGCTAACTGCTTCTGCTAGGCTTTCATCAGTTTGCAAAGCAGACGTGCAGAACCCAAGTGAGGAGGGTGAAATAATTAGTTGGAATGTGAGGCTTTTGTCCCTGCGGTAATTATCCCTGGGCCAGATCAGAAACATTAGACATCCAACAGGTGATGTTTTTAGAGGAAAAAACGAACAGTTCCTCCTTTCTCTAAAGGCTACATGCTTTTCCTATCTAATCTGTAACACAAAATGGGGAGGTGCTGACACAAGCAAGAATAGCCGATGACTTCATCAGTGTGGCAGCAGCTCTCCCTTTAAAGTGTGAGCAAATTATTGTCGGTTTGGGAGGTTTTGTTTTGAATTCTGTCTTCTATGCAGGAACCTGCATTCCCCTTCAGGACTGTTCCAGTCTGACGTGAAGCCCGTGCTGAGGCAGGGCACACCGCTACTTGCCATCACGCCCTAAGAAACCTCAACTGCTGCTCCTGCAATCAAAAATGTGAAAGCAAGTCGCTCCACTCACCGGCATTTTGTACCCTTGTTATTAGTGGCTTTGACCTAAGAGCTGGAGGAAGCTGAATCACCCTGGCTCAGTGTTAACACTGTGCACACAACCACGAACAGCGAGAACTTCTGAAGAACTTAAGCAAATCCTTTCTTCTGTCCCCCAGCGGGCAGAGCGGCTGGGCTGTTCCTGCAGGGGGGAAACACCTATAATTTCACAGAGGTGACCAGCAGAGCTGCAAAAAACCTCATCTAACATGTAAAGCAGGTGGGAAAGCAACCCTCTGCAATGCATTGGCAATTGTTTCTCTGCCCTCTTTGGAAATAGGCTCCACAAAAAATTCTGGGATGTTTGTATGGCTGTGGAGTTTTTAAAGTGCACATTACATGGTGAATTTGTGTCGTGTTTTACTGTGACAGTGCTTCAGATTGTAGCTGGAAATTAAATTTCATCTATAAAACATTAACCTCTCAGCTGCACAATTAAAGTGCCAAAATTATCTACTGCCCACACTGCGTCGTGTCAAGCCAGAGAAGCTGAAGCTCCCACTAAAGGGGAAACGTGGGTTTCAGCGTAACTACAGTGTGGCTGCGGGCGCCTTCCGTACTGGCCAGGAGCCCTCGGCAGCACTCGCTCGCCCCACGTAGGGGCTGGCGCTGCCCGGGGAGGCCCCGCTGCAGCTCCTGGGACCTGCGGCTGCAGCCTGGCAGGTTTGGCCACCTCCGTTTATGCTTTTGCGGCAAGTGACACAACCGAGACAAAGGGGCGCGGGTTCCTGCCCGGCGGAGCTGGCGTGCTGCGTGAGCGGGTAAAACCGCACGATGCCCACCAAAGAACTGTAACGGGCCAGCTGCGGAGAGTCAAGCCGCTTCCAGGGTCACCCGGATCAAGTACAAGTCAGTGCAGGGATTATTTTCACAATCACTTCATTTAGAAAGAAATGAAAATACCTCCCCTGAGCAGTATTACAAGCCAGCAGCAACGCGTAATTCATACTGGCAGTAGCTTTGGACAGTTCTCCTCTCTCTGGAGTTCAGATGCAGCGGGGCCCTGCACTCCGGCTTGTGACCGGCTTTGTTCCGACGCGTCCCCTCTCCTTCTCCATGTCAACTGTTCACTTTCTGACACGGCGCTGCCTTTCCAGGCCTGGCACAGTGGCAATGCTCCCCCCTCGCTACCTGCTTTTCTTCCTGTCTGCTGTCATACGGATGTTTCTGGCATTAAGTGGGGCCCTTGCTCTTGGCTACAGCCCTCAGGCTCAGCCCGCGGGGGTAGGAGCCCTCTCCTGTGGAGCCCACTTCTGAATGGTAACGGTTAAGGAACTAACATTTCTCCCTTGACGCACATCTCCTAAAGCAGGTACCTTCAGCTCCCCAAAAGCACGCTTCTCTCCTCTGCTGCGAGATGGCACGTAAACTGGCTTCCTCAAAAAGAAATGAGAGAACACTCGTTCTGTGACACCACATTTGCTCTGAAAAGACCACCAAACGGCTAGTGGCCAGAACGTGGGACCGGTAAGATAAATACCCTCTCGTTTAATGCTCGTCAGAGCGCCAGCCAAAGTCTAGCAGGGAAGGCACCTCTCAAGGAGAGTAACACCGAGACTCGCGTTTGTACTTGCTGCCGGGCAAACAAATGCACCGACCGGCGGAGTATGAAACGTAACCGCTCCTTTTGGAACCAAGCAAGGGAACAGCAAACGCCTCAACAAGGTACGTGAGAGGAATTAACTGGGGAGGTCTGGAGGGAATCGTTTATGATGAGGCAGATGAGATGGGGAAAAAAAAAGAAGTTGCAGCTCCACAGCCTTGTCTTCTGGGCAAGCACTACGGTCAGGCAGCCCCTACGTAGCTGGCTGCCCCTGCCCTGCCCGCGCCGCTTTCCCACCCGCTGCCGGGCTACGGCTGGCTCTGGGCGGGCCCTTTGCCTCTCGGCTCTCTGGCACCAGCCACTTCCATGTGCATTTGGCATTAATTCTGGGACGTAAAGATGCCTTTCCGCACGGGGACAAGTCCCCTGGAAATACAAGTTGCTGGTTTGAATCACCATTTGAGCCATTAGCTGCTTAAGGAATCTTGCCAGAGCCGGCAGCCAGCACGAACAGGCTTCTCGTGTGCGAACTGCAGCCTAAATACTGCGACAGTCCTCCGCTCCCCGTCCGTGTCTCCGCGGCAGCCGGAGGTTCTGGGGATGCGTTTGATCTGCAGCACCACTGGTACAATCTGACGGCGACGCCAGCTTAGCAGCGGCTTTGTCAGATTCGGTTAAGGTCACGTAAAAAACGGTTCTCAGATTCTGCACACAGACAGGTTTATGTAAAATATATAAACATTTGTCCAAGTTGTTACAGGTTGCATAAATACGGCATTTTTACTGTTGCATTTACAGATGTGCATGTACAACGATGTGCAAATAATCACAATTTGATTACAATCTTCGAAAGGTACTTGAACTTCGCATCCAAGTCACGCAATGAATGAAAAATGCCCACCGAAGGATTTAAATAGCAAACTTATAACATCCTTTAAATTCATAACAAATTTCAATGTCTTCTCAGTAAAACTTTCACACATTTAAAATAGTTTGTATTCATTTTATTTGTATATGTCAAAATACATTTTTTTTTTCCAAAATAGTGGGTTTTGCAACTAGTTTCATGCAGATACAAGGTCTGCTCAGTACTACCAATAAAATCAATATAGCACAGTAGCCATTCATTTTTTAGATATAAAGAATAAATAACCTAAATATAAAACACTAAAATATTAGAAACACGTATTTAATCATTCACAGGCACCCAAACTTTACCAAATATAACCCAGAATATGCCTAAACTCTTTTGTAACAGAACTCAATACGTTGCAGCCATTCAATTCTTTACTTGACGTTAGCGTAAGACAATGGAAGTCCCTACGGTTCAGACCCACCTCTCATACAGATCAATTACAATAAGATACCTCAAACTATCTGTGTACCTTTAAAATCAAGAATCCTGAGCTTGGTAGTAAGAGCATAACCTTACATCTTCAAAAAACCAATCAACAGAGAGAGGACATCATGTCTTCCTTCCCGAAACACATCCCACCCCCGTAAAACTCACCCCCGCCCCCCACCCCCCAAGTAGGCAGTAGAACACAATGACCTTTTTAAATGAAGGGGTACAAATTCACATTTAATATAGTATACAATATAATCAATAATACAATAGCTACTACAAGCTTTACAATGTACAATTTGTCGTAATGGCGGATCCGTTCAGTGGTTCTAGGCAAGGAACGACGTGCCAATAGGATGTCGTATTTCGAATGGTTCAGTGAAAATATAAAAGCTGTTTCTAACAAAAGCGATCTTCACTTAAGTACTGGTTTTGTTTTTAAAGGCCACTGAAATGTATAAAATGGTCTGACAGGGTGGCGTCATCAGATGGGATGCCTTCTCACATGGCAGCAACAGTGCATATAAACATCAATGTGAGTGTAATGGGTTATGCTTTTCAAATGATTTAGTACATTACTTTGGCTAGCACAACAGTTTTGGACAGCACTCAGATAAATACAGGTATGTGAAATGTAGTGAAGCGGTTATATTTATGCAATTTTTTATTATGGTGAACACTATCAAATGAAAAAAAAAAGGGGGAGGAAAAGATAATAAAGTATTTTATATAGTTTAGACCTTTTGTAAAGATAGGGCTCCATACAATGTACAATGTCTAAATTCTTTATACCATAAAAATTAATGAACTTTGTTAAGCACACTATTCTGGAGTAGCCTAATTTGCATTAACAGACATTTGCAATAGGGAAATATATTCAAGCATGCCACGTGGTGGTCTGAAAAATCAAACCAGTACACATTTATATATACAGCATCACTCAGTACCTGCTCAAATGAATGTGACTATTACAGGATCTAACATCTTTCACTACAAACTTCTTTTTTTTTTTTTTTTAAAGTGACCAATAAAGGCAGAAAACAGGACTCTTAAAATATTTCTAGTTTCGACTGACTTTTAAAGCATTTTGTATAGGAAATAAATGCATATTGCACAAACAGTGAAAGCAAATGTTCCACCAAACATCTCTGTCGCAGGTGGTTGGACAATACAACTCTAGGTAGCTACACAAATATGTAATTTAAAAGGGCGTGTGGTCTCTGCAAATGGTAAAGCTGTGAAAACACTGTACAAGAAAATCTGGTACATGAATAATTAGAAGGGAAAACAAAAATCCAAACTTAAGATTTAAAGAAAAACTGAGTATAGAAAAAAAACCTGGGAATTGTGGCACAACAAAAACATTATTGAGTAACTGTCTTCTGTGAGAGCTGAAAGCTTTTGATGATGTAAAAGTGTTTATGTACAACTAAGGCTTACTGGTTAAATATCTGAGGCGTATCTGGCCTTGAACACTTTCCTTATTATGCTGTAGCTGTAAACAAGATTTCTCAGTCATTTTATCTTCTCAGCAGCTGCATTTTAACAGAAACAATGATCTTGATACAAAAAAACACACAGGTAAGAGGGCGTTTGGCAGGATATCTGAAAATGACAGTCTCCAAGGGATCTTCCCACACTTCCAGTGACTGCCATACAGTGGTCCACTGGAGTTACGAGTGATGTGCAATACCGTTATTTGCTGCTGCAGTAAACCCTTTATTTGGAAAGTTTGCTTATAACTCTGATCAAGGCCCCATTTTCATCTTTTAGCCTCTGGTTGTCTGCCTTCAGGTCTGGTAGCATCTACGAGAAACCAAACGCGATGGTTATTTGCTGTTATACCCCAAGTAAAAGCAGCAAGACTGGGCAAGCACTGGGGATAAAAAACTTTATTTGGCTTAAGCATCATGGCAGGTCTCCCCCTTCTTATTGGCAGTTCAGAAAAATCTCACCTTTTAGCATGATACAGTTAAGAGTTACAGATCAGGAGGTTTTATTTGCTTGGATTAGATGCACTAAATCTCAGTGGCGCAGGTGACAAGCAGCTAACAAAAGCATTTATAGTACTGTGAGGGAAGTACTGAAATGCTTCAAATTTCAGTGCAAAACAAACAAGTTAATTACCAACAATTTAAAGAGGCTTGTCTATACCGCACTTGCACAGTTTCAAAAGAACATGCTGTGGCTAAGCACATCTACCGCTGTGCTCCTGGATGACTTCATCCTGATCAGATACAGTGTGATTCATCTTGTTAGCTCATAGCATTCATCTTCCAAGCTCGTGCTGAAGCACACATCCTATAATTGGAGCTAATAGCCCTGAATCGCTTGGTTCACGCAAGATCAGATCGCTGAAAGAGATCACCGAGACACCAGGCCGCACACTCGGGCATACAAGTTAGGAGGCAGCAAGTTAAGGTTGCCACAGGAGGTGGGTGACACACAAGCAGAGAAGCTGGAAGGCAGAAGCCAAGTGAGGTGAGAGTTGGACAGGATCAGACAGGAAAGGACAAGTCAGCGCACAGGGGTTTGGACTGGGAGAGTATCACTTGTCAGAGAAGCCAGAAGTAATCTCAGCAGTTCTCCGTACCTGCATTCACACACTGATAACGACCCACCTGTAATACTCCTGGCTAAATTACACGTGTGGTTTCTGGGAGCAGGTTTACACAGGAGGTAACAGCCTATTCCTGCAGAGCGGTTACTCAGTAACCCCAGGTGCAAGTGCGTGCCAAAGGTCTAAGTCCAGCTGGTGACCTAGGAATGTCACAACTGCTGCATCATTTTTCATGATGGAATTTCCTTGCTGCTAGTTTTGCTTTCATTTTATTAAAGCAAAATTATACTTGTAATCCCACTATATTCTGAAAACTGTAACGGTACAGGAAGAACCGCGAAGTTAAAAATGCAGGGCTAATTAACTGTGCGGTACAGCAGAGGCTTCATTTACCCTTTTCCTCCAAAGGATTCCTGTCCACACTCAGCTCACCAAACAGCAAACCCTCTCACAGAGGGCCACCCGATGGTGCGCTGAAGATGACTGAGGTTATGGGATCTCTATTTACCTGCCAACAGTAGAACACGTGAACTGAAAATGACAGGACATCCTACGAGGAAAAAAGGTGGCCTGCACAGTTAGAGTAAGTAAAAATTATTCTGCTAACCTGGGTTCCAACTCTGCTTATGGCAAGCCCCCTAAACCGAGCTCGCCACAGAGTCAGAGGGAAGCTTCCATTACAGTCAAGTGAGAGCTGTGCTCTGAACAGAAAATGCTGCAAAATGCTGATTACTTTCAAAAATCCTGTCAAGGTGTTTGCTATTGGGCAACACAAGTAATCGTTTTGGCAATATTCAAGTATTATCTGTGTTAAGTTTGCTAAGCTGTAAAATACAGCTACAGCTGTCTGAGATACACGTGCTCATTCCCAGGTACCAGGCACGTGCACCATGCATTTGTGTGTGCACCCATAATACTAGGATAAACCTGGGGCTGTTCTATGACGTGTGTCTGCAAGCAATGACAGCCATTTGTTCAGTCCCTCCTCCTTTTCGTTCTGTTACGGACTTCACACCAAAGATCCTGGGTGAAACCACAACAGCCTTCATCTAGCTATGCACAAGGAAGCCAGGCAGCCTGGTTCTGTTCTCGTTACTCATGTATCTCAGCAAGCGTTGTCGTGTATGCCTCCCCATGGGACCTCAAAGTCAACTTCACTTCCAGCTCACTGACTAGGGACCTGCAGCCAATAATGCTTAATTACACACAGGCAGACCCACAGGCGGGTTTATTTTCTGGTGAACTATTTTAACAACAAAGCCGCTCTTCAAATTTAGGGCTTTAACATAATCCGGTACCATCACATGGCTGCAGATGTCTGTAGATAGACTTTTAATCCTGATTAAGCTAACAGGTAGAATACGTATTAAGAAAATATTTTCGCTTTTGTTGTGGGTCTGCTAAAGAATAAGGGAAGACAGGTAGGAAACAAAAGCAGTTATGAGTAACAGGAGACTCATCAGGAAGGATAAGTTCACGTAACCTAAAATACCTGTGCTGCCCATCTATACTGATCCCCACATTCTTTAAACTTAGCCAAAGACATTGGTACTATTTTCTTGGAGCAGCGCAGTCCCTGGTTTCGGCTGAGATAGAGTTAATTTTTCTTTCTAGTAGGTATAGTGCTGTGTTTTGGATTTAGGATGAGAATAATGTTGATAACACACTGATGTTTTAGTTGTTGCTGGGTAGCTGCAGTGCCTGCACCAAGTCAAGGACTTCTCAGCTGTCCATACCCTGCCAGGTGCAGAAGAAGCTGGGAGAGCACAGCCAGGGCAGCTGACCCAGGCTGGCCAGAGGGATGTTCCATGGCATACAGTGTCAGGCTCTGGAGAGAACGGGGGAAGCGAGCTGGGAGGTGGGATCACTGCTCAGAAACAGACTGGGCATCAGGTTGTTGGTGGGTTGGGTTTTTTCCTTCTATTGTCATGAGCAATTGCATTTGTGCCTCACTTGTATTATTGTTATTACTATTATTATTCTCTTCCTTCGTTATCCTATCAAACTGAGCGAGCAGCTGTGTGGTTGCTTTAGTTGCCAGCCAGGTTAAACCATGACAAGTACTCAAACTTCTTGTGAGGTGACACCACACACCTTTAATGTGCAGAAGCAGGAAAAAACAGCTCTGCAGTAAATCCAGTAAAATTACAGTTAGATACTGTACTTAATAATTTCAATTCCCATTTGCTTCTCACTAAAGTAGCAAAGTGCCTTCCCCTGATGAGACTCCTGAATACGATTACAAATGCACTGTTTTGCCTACCTGCTTTTTATGACTAACTGGTAACTGTACAGCGCTGCAGGTGAGCAAATAATTATTCTATAATCACCTCACATACGTGGAGCCAACTCAGATCTGTAGAGTAATAATAATGTCTGCGTTTGCTGAAGGATTTAACAGTTTTTACATATAAAACAGCTTCCTAAGTTAAGACTACAAAAAGCTCGAGAACTGTTAAGGTACCTGTTCAGCTTAATCAGGCACACTGCTATGGTTAAGCTACCATCGTAACGTCAAGCCTCCCTGCCGCGCTTCCATTGCTTTTCTTTCGCTAGCCCAGCTCCTGAGCTCCACAATGACCTGCTGTTGGAAACTCCCCCTACAAAAAGGAATACTGAATAGTATTCTGTGGGTTAACACCCTGAACTGGCTTACCATGGTTAAAGGAATGCCAGTGCTAGCAAAAAAAGATGGTATGGACGTGTGGCTGTGGCCAGCAGTCAGCAGATTAGCTCAGCTAATGTGCTGAAAAACCACATTGTTAGCTGGAGCTGATGTAAGACAGGCTGCCCTAAAGGGACAGCGCTCCCTTCGCATGCAGCAGTATCCTCCTGCTGCTTTCTGCATGTTGGTTTAGTGATTCAACAACGCTGGGGTGAGATGGCTCACGTAATATAAATAATAAAGGGATTTGTTTTCAGCCAGGTCAGTGGGCTGACTTGACTCCCTCAGCAAGGGTTAACACAAGGGAAGGCTGAGGAATGCAGGGCCTGGACCAGGAACAACCTTTCTATCCACATCCTATTGTTAGACCAGCTCCAGGAAGGGAAAACAGGATAAACCTTCTCTTTATTTCAGGTCTCTTAGTGGGGAAAGCCTGAGATCGAACTCTGAGCAGAATGAAAAAATGTACGCCCGCTGCCTTGCTTCTAAGCGGGAAGGGGGCAGGCCAGGGGAAGCAGTTTACCAAGAGTCACTGTACAGAAGGAATTAATTTTTTACCTACACATCTTAAAAACTCCCTGAAACCTCCAGCCTATCCAGTTGTTATATAAGAGGAAGAAAAAAGTCATATAGAATTGGAATGAAACCACATTTTGTTCCTCACAGAAGTTTTGAACCTTCAGTGGATTTCTGCAACAGCCCTGCAATAACACTAAGGACAACAAACTGGCATTTTTTTTCAAAATGAAACCAAAATCAGTTGATACCTTTAACAGAAGGGGAGTGAACCAGACGATCTAGTAAGTGTGAACCAATCGCACAAACGAGGCAGGCTGTGCGTGTCTGTGTTTGTACAGACCCGGCATCATAAGATTCTGGTCCATGACTGGAACGCCTACGTATATAACCACATCAATCAATAACCTTAACTCAGTGCTAAAACCAGGTATTTTAGGCTGTCTAGATAAAACAAGGATTGGCCAGAACCACATGGGAAGTTAATATGTGAAAATATTAATTGACTTGAAACTCTGATACATTTTTTGAGAGGAAAGACTTTGGTCCCCTCTAAACACTAAACCACACAAATCTAAGAAAAAAAGTTGCTCACGCAAGTGTTCAGGAATGCACAGTACTGAAGCCACTTCTTCAGCTGAGACTAGATTTGTATCAACTCTATGCACTTCAGTTATACAGCAGTAAGAAAGCTTCATTCTTAATTTCAAGCTGTCAGAAAACTAGAGGCAAATCTACTTGAGCATTTACTCAAACATCAAAACAAGGGAGTGACTTCAGTGTATCCTAGTGGGAACTCAAACCCTTTCAATTGTCGCCAAGGTTTTAACGTGTCAAAGGTCTCCTGGATCACTGCCCATTTATCTTCAGGTCGGGGAGGACAAGCTTCAGTGCTAGCAAGGACAAATACCACACCACACCAGCGCATCTGTGACACCCGTGGCTGCTACACCAGACATCATGCTTTAGCCACACTCCCATAACCGAGCAGCAGTAAGTCAGGTTCTGGCACACATGTGTTAATAGTAAAATTCTACCCAAGCACAAACTGAATGTCAACACCTGCCTGGCTACACAAAGGAGAAGGAAGAAATTACAAGTCCACAGAGCGCAGTTGCCTACAGGACCCTGACAGCTTGGCAACCACTCGGGTCAAGGCCCTATTCTCAGTCACCAGTCGCTCATTTATGTGTCTCAAAGATTGAATCTGCTTTATTTGTTGCAGGTTCTGCAGGAATCAAAGAAATAGGAGTGAAAATGAGAAAAAACCTCATGCATATTATGTTTAAAAGAACTAGAGATGAGCAGAATCGAAAGAAAACTTAGAAGAGACAGTCCTGTTTGAAGTAGATAAGTCGCTGTGAAAGGAAAGTATCAAACAAGTGGCACATTCTTGAAAAGCAATCTAAGAAGGAGCAGTGATTAGTCACGGCTTTCCAAAACAGTTCAGGATACATTAACAATGAGAGCTATTCCTGGAATTCTTTACTTAACATCCTAATTGCACAAACGAAATCTCCTATTCAAAAGTCTGTAAATAGTGACACACTCAACATACACTGTTACACAGCGCTGCAACAAATGATAGGAAGAGTATTTCATCTTTAATTCAAAACTTTCACATATTGCTTATTGAAAGTAAGCTTTTGAAAAAAGGCAATACGTTTGCATACTCTGTTTTTCTCGGAAGCCCAACTTTCCCTGGCAGGAATTGACAGATTGATGGCAGAAGCTCACATCCTGTCTTCCACTCTTAGACACTATTATTTTCCTCCACCACAGTTTGCTTTCTACAAATTTAACTGCTCAAGACCCTTCAAGGATCCACAGACGTTGTGTCCTCCCTTACAGCAAGCTCTCTTGGCCTGAGCCCAGGGGAGCTAGAGGCATGGTGCTTGCCGTCTGCCTGCATCTGCCTGTCAGCTTCAATTATTTCAACAAAACTTCGTGCACGGATTTGAATGAAAAGTATTTGGAAGTTAATGCTGTTTCCAAGCACCAGAGGGAGCTCAAAAATGAGCTTGAAAGGAAATTTTTTATTCATCAGTGACAAATACCAAATGTCAGAAATGGTACTTCTTTAAAATTTTGGAGTGCAACCATGTTTTCTATTTCATCACCTTCCACTAGTTTTCTAGTCATGCTTTAATGCTATCAGTTTGGTTGACCCTGTCTAATATTATATCCAAGGATATGATGCAAAACAAACCTGCCAAATTTCTCCCCCTTCTTAATCATATCAGAGGACTTAACACCAATAACCAGGAAATGAGGAAAGTCATACCATGATTGGTTAAAAGAAAAAAAAAAGCGCCAGGACTGTATTAGAGAAGTATTTTCCTCCTGGGATTCAGTTTATACATAGTTGAAAAGAATGGAAATCAGTGCATGTGGTAAATGGTACTTGTTTGTCAACATCTGAAATTTATCCACTGCTTTTTGTTAACTAAAACCTGATTCTTTTCACTGTATATAAATGAAAGTTTTGATATCAGTAACATGCTGTCTAACACATAATTTAAAGAGCATGAGATAAAGGCTGAAGTAACATTTAATGCTTAGGTATCTATGGAATAATGTGCTACCATCACTTTTAAGTTAATAACATACAGAGTATCACACCAAAACCACAGATTGCAATTCCATTTTGATTAGCTCAAGGTACGTTTCACTCCAACCATCTCTGAATATTTCTTGTGAGCCAGAATGTTACAGGAGCATAAGTCTCGGTGCCTTCTTAGAAGCCCCACATGTATGGCTGCTTACGCCAGCGTAGCAGCTTCGCTACAAGCTATATGACACGAGAGATTCTGAAATGCAGCTATGACTTAGTTATTATCTAATGAAATTATAGAGACCAGTGCTACTGCCAGACTACATGTTGCCCTGACATCGTCATAACAACACTTTGTTATTAATAGTTTAATGTGTAACAGTTTACTTACTTTCAGTTCCTCCTCCATTTCAGATATCCTTCTTTCTAGAGCTCTTCTTTCCTAAATCAAAAGATGTGTGTTAACACTGAACCACACAATTTGTAAAAAATTACTGCTTGTAAATACTGTGGTAACAGTGAAATACTTCAAGTCTCAAAGATCATACAACCAAAAGCGTAGTGTGGACAGGAAACTTGTGATGGCAGTGATATATAGAAATTCTGTCGATACGGGTTTCAATATCAGAGATGTAGAAATGTACATCAAGTCCTACGAAATATACCCCTTCCTTTACACAAATTTAGACAGTACTGGTTTTTTTGGATTTATTTTTCATGAGCTAGGATTCCATAATAGCTTAATACACAAGAAATGCAGAAAATGATCAGAAACAAACGAGGATATTAAAAGAAACAAGCACAAAAGCATAAGCTTTCATAGACAAGCAAAGGTAGCTGAAACATCTGTCTCAGCTCAGTGGGATCTGCCCACACTATAAACTGCAACGTAGCGTAGATACACCCAAATTCACATTACAGGAGTTCAGCTGAGTACCAAAGGAATCTGGCAATGTGAGATCACCTGCTTCTTGAGCAAACGTTTCCTGAGTATTTTCTGCGTTTCCAGTATAGGGTTTTTTTGGTTGTTTTCCCCCCCCCGCCCCCCTCTTTTCTTTTTACCTGAGAAGCAGGAGAAGTTATCCTTTGTAGAGAACTTCAGGTAGCTTTGATTATCCTGACAACAGTACCCAAGCTAGCTTACAGAAAGTTAGCTTAGGGTTCTCTGTGCTATGCTGCAGTCTGCAGTGCAGACGCACTACCGTCTTTCTAAATGACGTTACTTCGTTTCAACCTAATTTTCGACACATCTGACAGATGAATAGCTAATGCAATAGACTCAAGGGTTTGCAGCTTGATTGCTTGCTTTCCTGTGTCAGACAATGCAGTGTGCCTCATTTAAAAGCAGCTGCGGCTATCAGTACTCTACATTCAGATTTTTCCAAAGTGTGAAAGGCAAAAGCAACAGATTATTGCGAAGTGGACATTTGCATCTGCATACAACAGTGCTACGCAAACAGCAAGCAGCATTGACTGAGGTGTGTAAAACTTTGGTTAGATCATACCGCCCAGTAGATACTGACTCTTGCCGGTCACCTTTCAGATATAAATCATTTGAATTTAGTTTAATCATAGTGCAGTTATACCCCATCATTTCCCCATTTTAGCAAACAACTTTAAAGGTTTACCAAAGTAACAGATTACTGCAGTTGTTAGTACTTAATGTACTTAACTCCTTTTAAGACTTTTCCCATAATGATACTGACTGATAGTACTGGGCATAGTTAAGTCCCAGTGAGTTAACTGCAGTAAGCAAGTGACTAACAACCCCACAGCATCTTACACTGCTTAGAATTGCATTGGTTACCCACTAGCTTTGTAGAACAACATCTACTATCAGCGCTCTTACATTAAGCAATATTTGACAATTCCTGTGATTACCAAGAAATGAATGATTGAATAAATCTCAAAATTACAGATGGTTAAAAATTGTTAGTCCTCCTGGTACATTTGCTTAACTAGCTTGTTGAGCTTGTCTAAGAACAACTATTAGCAATAAAAGCCTACGAAATTAAATCCTTATTTCATTAACTTTGTATACTTCACGTTATATAAAAGAAGTATTTAAATGGACTGGCCTGGATACAAGATTTATTGTAAAAACAATACTGTTCTGAGAAGCTACGCTTCTCTTTTTCCCGAGCTCCCTTACTCTTTTAGGAACTGGCTTGAGGAACATTGCAGTTTCCCTGGGAAGATTTGCCAGTATTATTTGCTTAGTCCCTGGACTAAACGAAAGGCTTTGAAATTTATGCAGTCTAAGATTTTCTGATATACTTCCAACAACTCTATAAGGTGTATAAGGTGTATAAGGTGTGCCAAGGAACCCTCAAAATGAAAAAAACCCACATGCTAGTCTCTCAGCTTATAAAATACAACAGCTCACTTGTATTTATCAAAGCAATTAGGAACCACAGTCTTGGTACAGTAAGACTGAGGTCCAGGGATATATGCACAGGTGAACAATTGATCCCAGTTATAAAATTATTAGGAAGTAAACCCAGATGTATATACCTGCATATATTTGTAAATTTAGTAATACCAAAAAATGTACTTCTCCACCACCCAAATTCCCAGATGATGAATTCTGAATTTGGGGGAAACTGGTTAAAGGTATCTACAACTCTGAATTCTGACGCATACTGAAACCGTTCAGTTTGAGTTTTATTACTATATCATATGAAATTCTGCAAAGGACTTTTAGTGTACTTTCCAGAGTGACAGGTCGTTAATGAGACTCTTATTTTTGCCTATGTATTAGCAGGACCTTCCATCTGTGATCTGATCTGTACCCCCATCCCCATGGAAATAGCCCCTCTCTGGTAAACAGTTCTCAAGTGGACAACATTGACAAAGCATCACCAAATCACGTTGTGGAAATCCACTTCTGAAGGCGGAGTTCAAATAAAATTCAAAGCCAGTATTTCCTAAATTTTATTACTGTGCAGTTCTAGATTTAATAAATGTTCCCAATTTCTTTACTGAAACAGTATGTTTCAGCTTGAAAACATCATAGTTCAAAGATGCCTTCAGGATTTTCTCTGCAAGCCTTTTCTTTCTTCCAATTTATTCTCACCACTTTCCTTTTCCCCTCCTCTTTTCTCTACATAACTTACATAACATCTTCAGTTTTATATTCTATTGTAGTGAAGTCATATGCTTGGAAAAGTATACTTAGAAAAGCTCTATGACTTGTTTCTACCTTTTACATTTATACGTTAGAGGTTTATATTGTTACGTTACACTTTATAAAGGTGTCTTTAAAATTAAAGATCCACAATCTGAACTGAATTTGGCAAGCTTATTTCTAGAGACCTAGTCTGTTGATGATTAGCAGCTGAGAATCCCGCTTCAGTCACTTTCAAAGTGGAAGTAATTCCAGATTCTAACAACAGCAAGGGAAATACAATCACAAATAAATTCCTGTTTTAAATTCTTGTCTGAAAAGAAGTTTAAAATCGTAAAATGCAAGGAACATCTCGTAAGTCTTGTGTAAATCACATTTCAGCCATACAGCATTATCACTAACTTTAGTACCAATACATTTAGGAAGAGTAACATTTCTGAAAGACATTTTGTTGTTGGACTAAATGTCTTTACAAAAAAAAAAGGTGCAAAATTTTCTAATATAGCCGATTGCTTTAATGGTTGTATTAATGGCCTATTGTGGGAAAAAGCAAAGCAGTAATCTAGAACTGAAATAATGACCAGCTATGCAGTACCGAATGCTCTGCAGTATGGAACCTATATAGTAATGGACGCAGCTAAATCTATGAAATAATTAAATGTTCACTTGTGTGGCCGTGATAGCAAGCAAGGAACCAATTAAAGCTGCTGATGAAACTTTTCTACTGACGAAATCACTGTCTACAGCAGGATGCCAAAAAATCAAGGAGAAAGGGGTGCTAAAAGGCCACTGCAATTAGCTGGAGAGATATTAAGACATAGATAATGGAACTTCAGGAAGTGCCTGAGAGCATTTCTACATCTCTATGTGCTCCTATAAAATCTACTAAGTGTTTGTTTATACAGGTCTGCAGAACTAAAAATTGTTTTCTAAACCTCATGTAATGGGAAAGAAACATAAAAGGCCAGTGAACGTGAAGTTTACCAGGAATAAATAAGTGTATACCATATCACTTATTACTGTCAAAGTCCATTTAGTTTTCTTCCTGTGTCTAATGTGTCACTCCAGAATGAGGGGAGGAGAATGGAACACATGGACAGGGGTCATGAAGGATGGATTTTAAACTAGCGTAAAACTACAGCCTAAAATTATCACGCGTCAACCTTCTGAAATAATTCCTGTAATCTATCTCACGTCTGGATTTATTACCTAGGAAATTATTATTTCCTATTCAATTTAGCGTTGTCTTTGATCCTGATGCCCCTCTTCCTCTCCCATCTCAGTATCATATTCTCTCTGGAGAAAGTTACAGTACAAGCAAAGAGAGATTATGATTCATTTTCTATCATTACCAGGTTTAAGGTCTCATGTCTGTGAGGCAGAAACAGCTACTTCATTACCAACAGTAATTGGGAAAACAACACGCACGCCTCTGGAAAGCTCGGAGGAAATGAAAGACTCTGAATGTTGGAAAGGCATTAGAAGATGAGAGGCTCTGAACTTGCTTAGCCCTCTGGAGTGCCAACATTGTTTTGGATGAGATGGAACAAGCAGCAGATCCCTGGAGGGCAGTGGGGTTTAGAACCTGGCTGTCATGAATCAACAGGCAACCTGAAGGCAATTCTTGTGAGTAATTCCATCTCACAGTATCTCACATTCATTGCCACTTCGAAACCTAAAATCCCCAAATCTTCTAAAAAATGCAAGTTATAAGGCAGGCTTCTGTTCCCACTAAAATATAGCTAAGCCAGGGGTTGCAAAACAAACTAAACCGAAGCCTGAATTGGAGTACTTAAGAGATCTTTGGCAGAAACTCACCCTTTTCTCCATTTCCAAGAGTGATCTGTCAGCAAATCTTTCTTGTCTCTGAAACAAAAATATTATTAATAAAGACATTTGTACTTGTTCTTAAAAAACATAAAACTGAGGAAAAACAATTCAATTGGACATTTTAGTATTCTGTCAGAAGTATGTCTTCAAAAGCATTTTAAAGTGCGTTCAGGGAAGTAACGCTGAAATAAAGAATAAACAAAAATGAACTGGATTTATCACGCACTTCCTCTGTGACCATCCCTAAGTAATTTAATCACTACATAGCCTTTGGCAAATAGGAGTAATATAATATTTCTATCTAAAAGCATTACAAATCAGACATCTTTTTAATGTACTTCATTGACAGTTACAGGGCGCACATGGAAGACACTTAAGTACCGACACAGATAAATCATGGCAAATGTGATCTGAGAGTAGGAAACAGTCTTTCTACAGCCATTTGAGACGAATTTAACTTTTGTGTACATAGTTGGTATTACTGTACGCAGCACTGTTACCTGCCAGCAGTTATCTGTAACTGGAGTGCACTATTTGCTCTTCAGTTCTAAGATAAAGCTATCTAACCAGCCAGGAAGAACTGGCAGGTGATGCCGACCTGCCAACAGGTTTATGAATTAATCAATCAATCCCGACTGACAGTTTCACTATAAGCTTAAGAGTGTAGACAGTGTTTATCCCTACCCTGCAAAGAAGTTACAGATACACGCTGGCAAGAACCACTCCTACTTAAATAGGCAGGAGGCAGTCTCACACATTTTGTTCATAGCTGAAGACCATAATCCCATGCTCTTTTCTCTTTAGAAGCAGAGAGGTACTCTTCTTCACTCCCATCTTTGGACAAGAAACAAAGCTGATGCCTAGTAAAGAGCAGCTTGTATCCTGGGGTGCTTCTAGTTCGCTATCTGCCTTGTCAGCAAAGTACAGGCTTTTTTGTTTTATACAAACCTGAGTGGTCTTCTCCAACTGTAGCTTAAGATCTGTAAGTTCCATGTTGGTATCATGTAACTGTGCTTTCAGTTTTTCATTTTCAGCTAGAATCTGTTCATAAAGCTAAGAGAAAACATTCATTTAAAAAAATACAAAATAATAATTCAGTGATATTAGCTGAAAAATTTAAAACCCATGACTGAGCTGCATGTAAAATAAACAGGCACATTTATAGTCTAAGACATAAAAATCAGTTACAGTTTTTAAAGGTGTTTACAATTAGCACGATCTTTAAAGAACTGTTACCAAGTATTTGAAGAAACAAGCAACTTTGTGTAGGGAGCACGTAACTTACCTTACACATATTAAAAAAAATACTTGCCACTTTTTTTGCTTTGAACTTCACTGATGAGACACCACAGTAAACTTTTTAACAAACTCCTCCTCTATTTTAAAGCAAAATCTAAACAAATTTTTACATCATATGTATGTAAACTAGTAAACATATAAAAGAAAAGGGTTCACTTATGTATAACACAGTTTTAATGATACAATCAACTAAAAAGTAATATGATAGTATTTGTCATGAAAGACAGATCTTGGGTCCTCTGGATTTTTCCCTTGCATTGAAAAGTGCAAAAGCCAGAAGCTGTTTCATCATGTGTGTTTTCCCCCATCGCAGTGGTTGCTCTGCTCCTCCATTCAGCTGAGTTTCTTTAAGCAGCATTTGTGATGCAGTGTGAGATTATTTCCAGACAATCTATGAAAAATAATAATTAATTTCTGTTTCCACACCAAAGCTACTGGATGAGATACCTTCTTAAAATCAGTGCTATCTTCTTTTTCTAGTCTACTGCAGTACGGTTTTCGATCTTCCAGGTAACTCTGTGACCCTGACCGCCCCTGCGCCGAATCGTAACGATCACCTGAAGACACGCTGAGGGATCCCGTATCGTATCTGTGAAAGAAAAGTTCTTGTTTTTCTTTGCCTTTGCATTCAGTCTGAGACCACTCACTGTATCAAACATCGTGAGTTTGCTGTTACCCACCTGAAAACAACCAGATGCAATTACATATTTTAGTTAAGCCACTGTCTTCTAATTTGATGAAAATTTAATTTTTACACTCCCTCAGTAGTTCCAAGATTTTCTGCGTAAAAATTTCAAATTGCTCAGTCTGTGAAAGAAATGCCTGCCTTGCATGCAGAGAAATCTTTTAAATTCAATTAAAATATTTAACTCAAACAAATATTTACATGTCTTAAAAGACTTTATATTAGCTTAGATACTTTAATTCTTCTTTATTTATAAAGAAGATCTGTTTTAAAAAAATCAATTACTTTAATTGAAGGGTTTAAAAAAAGTAATCTCTAAAATATCGGGCCAGATGAATTCTCTAAATTTTATTCAAGAAACCAAGGAGATTTCAAAACTATTTGTTCTGAATTCCAGTATTTCAATAGAAGCAGTTTATGAAAGAAATCTTCAGCGAAGTCTTTATCCTATTAATAACTAAATTACAACCAGTATTAATAAAGGTTAGAATAATTTCACACTGTAGCTTTACAACCGTATTTCATTCAAGTGTTAAATATCGTTAACACCTTTTAAAGTCCAACTCAGCTGACTACTGGGGTTAAGCTGAATTTGCACATAAGGAACTTAAAATGAGATTATGTGAACAAAAAGTGTAAAAATTTTAAATTCATTCGTTTAAACTGCACATACCTTGAA
The DNA here is from genome assembly GCA_013399095.1 of Psophia crepitans. Lineage (NCBI taxonomy): Eukaryota > Metazoa > Chordata > Aves > Gruiformes > Psophiidae > Psophia > Psophia crepitans. The sequence goes on from VWZZ01001868.1 coordinate 416,491, forward strand.
AGGCTATCACTCTGAGGTGGGGAGGAGTAAAAAGAGAGAAAAACAATAAATCAGTAATTTAATTAAATAAAATATATAACAATTTGTGAACAAGTATAGCTAAACAGTCGTGTTAAATGCATACGATATCCAACAGTATGTATTATCTGAACATTGTCAAGCTTCAATTTTGTTATGTCTGGAACAAAGAAGAAATATGCACTAGAATGTGCTTGCCAAAATATGATTTCCAAGGACATTAACATTCCAGTCTGAAAGTCTGGACTCTCCTAAACACTGAAGTCATTTCAGCAGTCGATGCATTCAGTGATTTGCCTTGCTGTTATCAAAGGCATCAGAACAGTGTTCCCTGAATTCCCTATTCCTTCTTCTCCTTCTCTAACATTAGCAATAATGTTATGAAACGTCAACATAATGACTTCAGCTCAGAATGATAATATAAAATACAAGAACATCATTTCAACAGAGCTCAATGGGAAACAAGCTGCTATACCAACAACATAAGGAAGTACTTATTAAGATCTAAATGACATAATTTTATTTTTTCCATTTCTTTCTTTCTTTCTTTCATTCATTCATTCATTCATTCATTCATTCATTCATTCATTCATTCATTCATTCATTCCAGATGAATCCACAGGAACAAAGTTCACTTACTTTACTTGACAAGCGAAATTTAATTAGAAGTGATGACTTAACAGTGAGGGAGTGCCCTCCAAGCATTTCATCAGTCATACAAACCTTTTTCCCCTCTGGGTGGTTAATACAGATTCAGCATTTATTTCAATTCCAATTATCTTGAGTGAGATATTTCAGACAAGAAACTCAACTGATGTATCATCACCTGGGCATCCTCCAACGTTATTTACCTAGCAGAGGCTGAAGCCTTCCCCCGAGGTGTTTTGGGTTTTTTGGGGGCAGAAGGAGGGCAGGGGGGTGGTTTGTTTGGTTTCCTTTTTTAGAAGGGTACTCCAAAAGAAACTGTATATTTGAAAATTCACACTAAGCTTCTAGACAGGCACATTACATTTTAGTGAGGTTAGGATAATTACTTGTAATGGACATAAACCATCAAAGTCAGGTGGAATTTTCTGTACTGTTATGAATGAGTGTTTCTGTAAAACTATTTTTTCAGCGAAACGGAGAAACAAAATTTGAGTACAGCATTTAATCAACACCATTAATGCCAATTTCTCATGTTTATTGCCACAGAATTAGAAGACCTAATGGCATTTACTATCCTAATATTGCTAATGACATTTACTATCCTAATATTGCCAGCTTTCACCTTTCAGAAATCACACCTCTCTAGCAAAATAAAATCTCAGTCCATTTAATTATAACCTAATCACAGTTGCAGTATCTGCTCAAAATTTTTTTTTTTTTTTTAAAATACATAACAGGCTTCACGGAAACACTTTCTTCCTTAGAATCCTACAGTTGACAAAGTGATCCTCCAACTTCCTCATTTTTAAATGGCTATCCTACAACTTGCGTCTAAGACTATCCTTCTAGCAGGAACACCAACTTCCTTCAAGTAACATGGCATTTTTTGTGCAAAATGAAGAAATTCTCAGCTCTCAACATTAAAAAGCCTAAACAAAGTTTCATTAGGACAACCTCCAACTCTTTAAGTGCTTAGCAAAGTCTGACTTCTCTTTAACAGCTCTCCTTTATGGACAAATGATCAGCTAAGAAGTCAAGAGACAGTTCTGAAGAACAAGTAAGCACAAACTGAAATCTAACAAGAAGCTTGTTCAAAGACCTCTGAGATGAATAAATTAATATTTTTTCCGGTTCCTTAAAGATTTCAAGCTAGAAATTATTGTGTCTAATGTCCTTAAATTTTATTTATCACACGCACCCATGTGCAAGGCTTGTTCTTGACCTCCCCTCTTCAGTTTAAATTCTTCAGTTATCAACAAAACCCCTGGAAGTTTATAGTTACCATCTTCTATCTCTGGCTTGTAGTTTCACCAAGACAAAAAAACAACAGCAGCACCACATAAGGGAGTAACAGAGAATTTCAGTATTTCCTAAGTTTCTGTCTTCTGAATAGCAGCAAACCAAAATGGCACAGAACGAATCTCTTAACTAAAATATTTGAGGAATGTGTAATGGAAGCTTTTACAAAAAGGAGAGATATATCACTTGAGTTCTATTCCTCAGTAATGGACCTGATTCTGTAGTGTGTTACTCCAGGGTTTAGGTCAAAAGAAATACATTCTGCTAAATCATTTTATAGTACAATTGAAGTCACTACTTCCCATTTAACCCCTGCTCATCCCACTGTAAGCACCATTCCATTTATAAGGACTTCTTGCATCAAATCAAGCGTATCATGCTGTTTTCCATTGACTTTTCCACAAAACTAGTAATACTGAATGAGGATGTTCAGAAATCTGTTCTCTTTAATGAAGAAATCAGGTACATGGTGCTCTTCAACTTTCTATGTTTCATCACATTAAATTCTCATATTATTTGTTAATTACATTATTGACAGCATTGGTTTAATTTTGTAAGTTTTTAATTAGTGTGCACTAGTCACTGGACATCATTTATATGAAAATAAGACAGCAGATGGAACACAGATATTTGCAAGGTAGAAGCTGAAAGCTCCCTCCAGTAGCTTGCAGCAACACGCCCCTGACCCATGTGTCAGAAATTTCACCTACGTTTTCTGGATGCTAATTCTATCATAATCAGCATGGAAGAGAAAAACATCAGGTTTAGCCACTGTTAATACATTCACAATTGTTATTAAAGCCTGCAAAGGAAATGGCACTGAACCATAGCCACAAGCTATGAATCAGAAAGCACTCCTAAGAACTACACCATATGTACTCTTTTAAATGAATCCAACTGCAACAGAAATTTTATGACCAAAATCTATCTGTTAGAAAGTTAATAAACGAATTATCCTTTGGAAATTACCTGAGTTTCTTTCTTATTTGTTCCTTCTTCTGAATCGGACTGGTGTTCCTGTTCATTTTCATCACTCTGGTGAAAGAAGTGGGAGAGGAAAAATAATTATACTGTTGAAAGCTTACTGAGATTTTAAGGTATTCTACATTTTTCATATGAAAATCTAAGAGCAGTGGAATTCTACCTCATTAAAATGTACAGGTAATATACAGGATATATGATGATGTTTTTATTACGAGATGGAAAGGAAACAGAACTTTGCATTTGGCACGTGAAAATCTTGCTTTTACAGAATGACACGCTGACCCCAGGACAAAGGAAAGGGAAAGGGAATCGGCTGAAACATCAGCTATAACTCTTCTAATCTGGCAGCAGTTCTTCCAGGTGTAAGCACATGGCTACTTGTAATGCGCCAGATAATGAGGCTCGTTCTTACAGGTTTGGTATGCATGTAATAGAATTGTTCAATGATTATTTTTTCCTTAGATTATGACTAATTCCTATTAAGATATGGTTATTACAGTATTCTAGAATTCTTTTTAGCATTATCAATATAACTTAGACTTAATTTTGATTTTACTCCTGAAAGCTTAAAAACAGAGAACAGAGAATACATAACTTGAATGACCATCAGTTTTTCCAGAACAATTAGTTATGTACTGTATTACTCTAAGGCTATAAATTAGCTGTAGCAGTCATTTACTTACATCATGAGTCCAAAAAGAAACTCCTGTAGATCGTCGTTTTTCTCTTGGTCGCCGCCTTTCCCTTATAGACTTAGGCTGTGACTTATCTTCTTCCTTTTCTTCCTCTTTTTTGCCCCCTTCTGTTAATAACAACTTTCTTATTCATTTAACTATGACACAATCTAATTTTATCAAAATTTTCTGAAGTACTTCTCAGTCTTTAAAATGCTTACAATTAACTTCTTAATTAACTTAAATTAAATTCTCTAAAGAACTTCTTACCACATACACGGTTTGCTGTAATACATATTCCTCAGAATACGGCTCTAAAATACTATAAATATTGTTCCAGTTCCTGAACAGCAACTGCAAAATGCTAATTCCATCTCAGCCACTAAACAAAACGTTTCAATGTAACAGTAATACACTACAGATTGGACTCAAATTCAATTTTCAGAACTGCCATGTAATAATTCAAACAACATCAGCGTCAGTAAATGTATAAAAGTACAAAATAAGAGAAACTAGTTCTTCACAATGCTTCACCAAACAAGGTTTTTTTGCTTGAACCAAGAATTCTGTATTTAAAAAACCCAAAACCTTGTAAAAGTCTGTTAAATCCTCCTTAGAGTACTCCATTTCATCACAGTCCTCTCCATTTTTGCTCTAAGGAAGAATAAAATGACATCTCGTGGATGAGATTAATACCATATTACAGATTTCCTTTTTCTTCAATGCAATTGCAATTCAAAACCGACATAATACCTCAGGATCGTGTTTGTTCCCCTGTATGTTTACAAGCCATTTGTACCAAAAAGATAAATTAAACAAACCTGCCCAAACCAGAGTTATTTACCTATTATCCTCCACTCTATTCAGTCTGCTGTTCTTTTATTATGCAAAGAAACACAGATTTGAGTTCAGATTGAAGCATCGTCAATAACTGTACCATCAGTGCTCTTCAGAGGTAAATAAACATTTCAGTGTGAAGCAAGAATTAAAGAGAAAAGAAGGGAATACAAATATTCATGGTGAAGATATACCTTTCTTATTTAAACAAATGATGATTTTACCTCTGGCCTTTCAGGTGGTAATGTATTTCTCCTCCTAAAGTTATCATTTGAAAAAACCCTGCTGCAGCTAATATTTACTCATGAAAATCTTTTCCATAGAACAATCTAGAAAAAATTTCCTAGAGTAAGCAAGCATTACGGACAAATTTTAGTCCAAATTTCAGTTCATGTTAGGACAGAGAGAAACAAAATCAGAAAGCTTATCCCTGAAGCTTAGCCCAAATAACTTCGTCAGAAAACACCAGTCTAGGGAACGTGGCAATACTGCTCTTCACTTCATGGAGATCTGACCAATGGATCATTTAATCTCATCCTCTGTATAACAAAATCATCAATGTCCATCAGTAATCCTATTTAAGTAACTGATCAATAACTTGAAGTATTTCTCCCAAGTAACCGTGGCATGCCTCCAAGACAGAACTGGAGATCCCACCGTATGTCAGAAGTCTACTCTCTTTGAAAGGCAACTAATGAGGCACAACATTTCTGAGAATTGTAGCAGGTGTTTCACATTTGAAATGAGAGCAAAAACTCTGTGACATCAGAGAAAAGTTTTTTTCTGACCTCTGAATCACGCATCTAATCCACACTTTAAGATTAAATAAACCAGTGAAGTATCTAGAAGCATGGTTCCATTAAATATTCTGAACTGCAGCTGGAAATACCTCCTTCCCTTTGTTTTCAGCTGCTCACAAAACCCTGAGATGTCCTCAAAGCATTAAAGCATCATTCCAGTCCTTCAATGCAGAAGGACTGAAACAAAACCCCAGATATTTAGGAATTATTTAATCAAGTAAACTTCCTCCTCAATACTCGCAACTGTTTAAACTCTGAAATGTGGCATTTTACTACAGTTGCTGTGTTAAAGCAGAAAGGAAAGCATTATATGGATACTGACAGCAGTGTATTTGACGTTTCTATGACCCAACAATGGAAAACACAGATTCACAAATTAAACAGCTGTGCAACACTACCAAGTACAGAAAATCTTTTTTCCTCTCTCTATATAAGTTTTGGAATTTCTTACAGAAGATGGGAGTAAGAAGCATCCCCAGTAGTCCTACATATCGCACCCCATCTTTAGAAACATAAGCTGCCCTTTGTCAGCTAAAACAACCAACCAACCCCTTCACAAACAGTATTCCTACCTCTCTCACTTTCCTTTGTTCCACTCCGAGAATAGGCAGAAGTTATACCTATAAGGCTGTTTGGTCGGTTTAGTTGACTTGAAGTTGAAAGAGAGCTAGTGGAGGTGGAGAGTGAAGAGGTGGATGACGAAGAAGTTGAAGTTGAAGTTGGTCTATAGCGATGATATGGCTATTCAGCAGAAAAACATCACAATTAATTTACCAAGATTAAGCAAATATAAACCACACGATATTAAAGCACTTAAATAGATAATTAATTCTTATAATGGTACCAGCATTAAAGTATTATAGTTGGACTTAAGATTCATGTAATTCTCTACCTAAAGAGACCCATCATGAAAATACCTCTTCAACAGTTCGGGAATATCTTTGTCTATAATCATCATCTTTAGTTTCAGATTCTTTCTTTTCTTCTTGTTTTTCTTTGTCTTGCTTTTCTTTCTCTTCTTTTTCTTTTTCTTCATTTTCCTGTTCTCTGGTTCGAGTGGGACGACTTCTTCCTATAGTTTTTTCAGCTTCTTGAAGATCTGTCAGTGTTACACCCTGTGAAAACAGCAGTCAGCAAACAACGTTTCAATATATCACTCGTATCAATGTAGCAGTTCTCAGAGTACAAATACCCATAGTTCCATCTATTAAGAAATAAATTTAATGTATATATTCTGCTTGTAAGCTTTTCTCTCGAATCTTAAAACCAAACATCCCTCTTTAATTAGTGGCAAGGGTTTGCTGTAATATGATCTACCACAGATTCTCCAGCAATACAATTTTTAGTTGACCTAGCACATACGGATCACGCAGAAAATCATATAGAAATTATTTAAGAACCTGCTACATCCTTCCAATATCATCATAAGCATACTAAATATTTTTGAAAGAACTCTAAAAATACAGTATTTTTCAAATTTTCAGAAATGTTGATACTTTAAAAAATAGACTCTCTGCAACTGGATTTTTAGGTCAACAGCACATAAAAAATTGCAATGACAGCACCAGACAAAGTTGCAACTCATTTCTTATTTACTTGTTGTTCCGAGGCTAAAAACTAGTTTTGAAATAAGCTCAGAAAGAAAAAAATTTTTCAAGACAGTTTTTCTCTACTGCGCTGTTCAGCTAGTGTATCATACTGAGATACTGCTCAAACTGGCTTAGGGAAGCCAGTTGATTTTTTGGGAATTCAGTAAAGTTTTTGATACTGTTTCTCAGAGTTTTCTTCTGGACAAAATGGCCAGCATACAGTGAGACAAACACATAATGTGATGGGTGAGCAATCGGCTGACAGGTCAGGCCCAAAGAGTTATGGTAATGGGATTACATCAGGCTGGTGTCCAGCAACTAGTGGGGTTCCACAGGGCTCCATTTTAGGGCCAGTTCTTTTTAACATTTTCATAAACGACCTGGATGCAGGACTAGGTGTTCTGAGCAAGTTTGGGAGGAGCTGTTGACTCCGTTGAGGGTGGAGCTGGACAGATTAGAGAACTGGGCAATCACCAACCACATGAAGTTTAACAAGAGCAAGTGCCGGATTCTGCACCTGGGCAGGGGCAGCCCTGGCTGTACATACAGACTGGGGGGTGAGACGCTGGAGACCAGCCATGCTGAGAGGGACTTGGCCATCTCTGTCGATAGCAAGATGAACATGAGTCAACAGTGTGCCCAGGCTGCCAGGAAGGCCAACTGTGTCCTGGGGTGCATCAAGCAAGGCATTGCCAGCCAGTCCAGGGATGTGATTGTCCCACTCTACACTGCACTGGTGTGGCCTCACCTTGAGTACCGTGTGCAGTTTTGGGGGCCACAGTACAAAAAGGACATAAAACTATTGGAGAGCGTCCAAAGGAGGGCAACAAAGATGGTGAAGGGTCTAGAGGAGAAGACATATGAGGAGAGGCTGAAGTCTCTTGGCTTGTTCAGCCTGGAGGAAACCAAGCGGAAACCTCATGGTGGCCTACAACTTCCTCACAAGGGGGAGTGAAGCAGCAGATGCTGATCTCCTCCCTCTGGTGATGAGTAATAGAACCTGATGGAGCAGCATGAAGCTGCGACAGGGGAGGTTTAGGTTGGAGATCAGGAAAAGGTTCTTCACCGAGAGGGTGGTCAGGCACTGGAACAGGCTCCCCAGGGAAGGGGCCACCACACTGAGCTTGGCTGAGTTCGAGAAGTGTCTGGACAACGCTCTCAGTCATCTGCTCTGACTGAGCTGGTCCTGTGTGGAGCCAGGAGTTGGACTTGATGATCCTTATGGGTCCCTTCCAGCTCCGGATATTCTATGATTCTATGAAAACATTTCATAACCTATTCTTCAAAGTGAACTTTGCAGCTTATCAGTTATTTAATCACTTTTTGTGTTGTTAATGCTTTAATACAGTAATTCCTGATAGCTTCTTCACTGTAAAGATTCAACAATTGCTAGCCTGTGGTTTGACCATCTCTCAGGGCTCTGCATCAGGTATAGGGAGGTAAGAAAGAACTTCAGTAAGATAAAGTTGTATCAATCAATGTGGATCTCTCAATAGGAAAGGTAACCAGAAATTTCTGATAGGTTTAAAACTGCAGAGATTTGACACTAACATCAGTAAACAATGGAGATGTAGACTTGGCCTTAAAGCAGGTAAGGACGATGGCTGAAGTATTTCTTTGTGCTGTTTTATTCACGGAATATTTGCTGATTATTCTCAGTTTGCCAGCAGACACAAGAAGAGATGGGTAGACACATTCTGGAGGATAGTGGTTGGTAATCGCTCCACTGCCCAAGGAGCATTCAAGGACCATTTGGAGATAATCTATTTTGGTACTGTCCATCCTTCCCTATGTTAAGATTGCACTGGTTGAGATTCAGTATGAGGAAGTTCTGATAGAATTTGGGAAAAAACACCAGTATGTAAACTAAGAGAGAGAAGTGCTGAAAAGAGACATGCAGTTAGATTCTAGATTATTAGCAAGTAACTAAACTCTCTTCCTTAGTACTCTTCTGTGTCCACAGAAATTAGGTTGAATGTATTTTTTTTCTCCGCCATGGATCTGATTAGCTATCCACATGTTGGTCAGCTCAATCACATTATCTTCAACAGACCAAGCACAGAAAAAAAGACAAAAATGGAAGTAAATACAGTACACTACTCCTATTTCTCAAGTATTAAATCTTCAGCCAGAAGCATATAGCTGTTCAGTTCTTGAAGAATTACAAGTCTTAGATTTAAACATCTACATAACATCAGATACAATTACTTGAGTAAGCCATTTTACCATAATGCAATCAAAAACTTCCTTTCAGTGGAGGAGTCTGTGCTTTCAAATTTGTATTAAATCACTCTTCAGGCATTAGAAAAAGCAACTTTCAGTACACAATGAAGGGTTCTAAAGCTTTCAGGGAAGAAAGGGAAAAAAAAAGAGGCTTTATTTCATCTGGTACAAGTTGCTTTATACCAGGAAGACCCATCAGTTTATTTGGAGCTTTACTGTGAAATTTAAAATTTACTGTAGTCAGGGAGCTACATGGGTCTGTTTCCATAAACGTAGAAGCTTTAATAAAACCATACCTGTGTAGATCTTCTAGACTGTCTTGCTTGCCTGGATCTAGCTTTTCTCTGGGACTCTGACTCTTCATCCCGTACTGGAGTGAGGTATGATCTAAAGAGTTAATTACAAACAAAATTGGCATATGATAATTTTTGTACAAATCTATTCAATGCTCAGAAAAAACCCCACAACACAGTGTGACTGAAAACCAAAGCAGTTAGAAGAAAATCTTTAACTATTTAAGATGGATTACATTTTAGGCATTTCATCGATGTCACACTGATGTATACGTCAAGATAGCAGCCTTAGAACACAATTAAAATACACGGTGTTTTCCTACTGAACTTACATTTCTTTTTACCATTTTCTCTAAACATAACTTAGGCTTTTTTGGTATTTCACTAGTGTACTAACACAAGAGTAGAAGACCTTAGAGATTCATCCAGTTACAGATTTATACATAAAATGTGCGTGTAGTAACTTTTAGCATAACTTGTAGGCTTTTATTAAAAGTAAATGTACTGCTAATGCAGAAAACTTAATTATACCATCTACTGCACCAGAGATTAAAAATCCTTGAGGAGGTGGTCACCATATTTTCACATGAATCATCCATGCTTTGAGTAATCTAACTCCCTTTGAAAAAACTGTGCTTAAAAAGAAACCCTCATGCAATCCGCAAAACTCCTGCAAAGTAAAAGCAACTAAGACACAGAAGGCCTGGACTCTTTACAGAAATTCTCCCATCCAGATTAACTGGGGTTGAAAAAACAAAAAAAGATACATATACCTGCATAAATGTGTATATTTGTATGTCTGTAACATATATATGTGTATGAAACTTCTATATATACGTATGCATGTAAAACCATCATTAAAGAACTTAATCTTTTAATGTATTTGCTGATTTTCTATGACAGAATATTCTGGGGATGCTGTTATAGTTCAACATTTTAAAAAAATCCTTAGATTAACTAAAAATTATAAAATTGGAAAAAGTAAAATCCTGCTAAAAGGTTGCTTAAGACACAAAACCCCTCTGAGCATCTCTGGATCATAAAATTAGCTACATTCAAATAGTGGCATCAGATTTCTGTAATATGTTCTGAGCATCTCTATTTTTAAATGTCATTAGTTAAGAATAATTGGCTAATGATTCAACAACTGGCTAGTGGTTATGTTTCAAAAGCTATTGCCTATTAACACTTCAATCATTTATCTATGGAAAGAGCAGTTCTTTGGTCACCTAATTATATATTTGTTAGCCTTAGCACATACTAAAACAGTTCTAAAAGAATTCTAAGTATTAAAAATAAACCTCATTTACATAGACCTATGGATTACTACCCATGTTCTATACTAAACAAATTACCCCCAAAACACAGAAAAGCATTTATAACTAGTTGCTATACTTTCAGATGTAGAAACATCTCCTATCTTATGACACATCTTAAAAAACCCGCACTATATTAATTTGATTTCGCTATTCTGTTCTCTTGCAAACTGCATTTCTGATAGATTTTCCATTTTCCTAGAGCCCCAGGCCCTAACTATATTAGGAAAAGGGTGCCTGTTAGCTGCTAACAAGACCTGAAATGCTAATTACCTAGAAATTTTTGATTGCAGAGCAGGTATAATCTTTAGGGCTTGAAAAATGCTACAAATTACTCCATATAACTTGCTCTTTAATAACCAGTGTACATACTCCTTCCTACCCTCCAGTAAATCTGAAATACCTTAAACCTCACTAAGGGAAAATGAAAACTCTCAGCTTGCCACGTGCACACTACAGGTACTGTCAGAGTAGGATGTGCCCTTCCCTAGCATCCCGTGTGCATGCCACACACGTTACCTATCCGGTATTATTCACAAGACAAAGATTTGGAGATTCAAGTTCGTCATTCTCTTCCCTGTTTCTCTAAAACAATCCTAAAAATTAGATAAAGATTATAGCTTCTTCAGCTACTCCAAAAGAATGCACCATTACATGCTTCATTACTAAAAGGAGTTTGTGATGTCTTTACTTTTCAAATATTCTTTGAAATATTATTTCAAGCATAATTTCTAAATACACACTTTCAGTCAACAAATCTGGATTAACAGACTTCGTTTCTTAAAATATTTGGCATATAGTACTTCACATACAGACAAGTTTTTCATGTGCGTATAAACATACACAGATACGGACACGCGCATGTATACGTATCTGTATATATACAGATATGCACATCCTGATATTTAGAGCACTACCTTTTCACATGCATGCAGTAACTATTCCAGTTTTGCTGATTTCTAAGATTGAATGGCTACTTTAATACACTATTGAGAGTGCACCTGCAACAGTGTATTACACAATTGGTCCTGAGTCAGATAAAAATTTCAGGCCAACTGCAGGTATTTAAACCACATGCAGTAGATGCGCATTAGTATACACACACTAGTGAGAGCAAACGAGACAGCAAAAGCCTTAATTCTGAATTTCCTTGCTTTTCTGCTCATATCAGACTGAAATAGCATTTGCATTTTAAAACTGGAACTACTTTTGAAAAAAAAAAAAGATGCATTTTGTTGGGTTTGCTTTTGGTTTGACCGCTTCAGCCAAATTTTGCTATGGAAAATGCAGGTTCTGACTACGGTTGTTATTGAAATGGGTTGTAAGCACGTGCCGGCACCTCTGCGATCATTGTGAGGAAGAAAAAACACAATCCCCATTTCACAGAAGTTGCTTCATCTCCATTTTGGGTATGGAAGGAAGACTATAAAAAAAGACTGTCCTAAATAGGCCTAAAGCTATAAGGGATCTTTAAATGCTGCTGCTGCCTTAACTGAATCAAAAGAATGCAGGTTTCTGCTGTAACAACAAACAGCTTCATTACCTCTGTGAACGTACAGAGATACACACATCTGGCACTGATACAGGAGTTACATGTCGAAATTACTACAGAAGCAACACAGAAATCTGAACTTGCATTTCAGCGGAAACGTTCAAGGATAAACATTTATAAATATCCAGAAGAAGAACCCAGGGAAAGCTAACAGGAATTAACGATCTTGTGAACTCTTATTTTTGCTTCCATAAACAGCAGGTAACAACTCTTTACAGAAGCACAAATATGCACCAATCTTAACTCATCCTCCATGTAACTGTAACAGACAACACACCATATTCTTAAAATAAGATTTACATCCATTTCGTACTCGTTCTTCATACTGAATAGCTCTTAAACCATTGTATTTACAACTGTATATTATGTTTCAAGTAGAAGAGATCCTAAATGATGCAATGAAATAAACAGAATGTGTTGGGTTCAATACCCTTTTCTCAGTAGTGCCAGGCACACAAAATGACTGAAAAAATGCTGTGTCTAACTTATTAGCAGAGGCCAGTGGCACAGCAGCTCAATCAGCAGCAATGTATGTGTAGTAATTGATTGATTATTGGTTTTCTTATTTTTAATTCAGTGTTTTTACATAGTTACATTATGGCTATTTTTAAGAGGATTCATTTAATCTATTAACAGAAACACAAATATGAAAATACCAAATGAGAACCGAAGGCCAGTCAAAAATTCACAGTATCAAAGTTTAAATGTCACGAATGGCCTCTACCAGTACTAAGCTCTCACATAAACTGAGGCCTCTTGTTACTTGTTTCGATACACAGCAAGCAAACAGCACCGCTTTACATAGTGTACTACCCAAATCTGTGGTAACCAACACATTCCTTTAAATAAGAAAAAAAAATGATATAACTTTTGAAGAAGAGCAACATTACTCTTAGGACCTTTACACACCTCCGTCTCTCCCTGACCTCTGATGTTGAGGACACAGTGCCAGAAGTAGCTGTAGTCATGGCTGTGGTAGTGGCTGTAGCATTTACAACAGATGGTGCAACAGGAACGGTCACTGCTGTAGGAACACTGTCCTTGTCTTTCTCAGCACTATCCTCAGCCCACAAACGATTTGAGGTACTACAGCATAACAAGCAGCAACACAAAAAAAGAGAAAAGGAAACAGCTAAACAATGAAAGCACTTTACTAAACAACTAATAACATGTAAATTGAGGGATGGATTTTTCTGAAGCAAACTGAGAAATGTCTCTACTATGAAAGCTCAACTTGAGCTATTAAATTGAATAAATTAAGAATTGAGCAGTTCGCAATAATTGAACTTTTATTCTTCACACCGTTCTAACAATGGATTTATTCTTTTACACCAACATGGCTGTTGCTTTACAGTAGAAAGCCATTCACAATTTTTGAGCCAAATTGTATAAAATTAAAATAAATTTAACAGGAAAGTGAAAAAATCCAGAACCCCAGGATCTACTAAACAAGAACGCATGCACGTACATAAGCACACAGTAGACCTGACAAAAAAAAAGGGAAAAAAAGAAGTGTGCTGGTGCCATTACCTGCTTTGTACACCTGCTGAAGTAGAACCTGTTGTACTCTTTGTAGTAGTGTTTGCGCTGGCAGGCAGTGTTTTCTGAGGACCAGCAGAAGAGGTAACTGTTGATGCACTACTTGGAACGTTAGAACTAATCAAATCATCTTGTCTTCTACCAAAGGAGCCACTGAAGGAGAGACATGTACAATGAATGCACTGTATTAATTATCTTTTCTCCTGAAAATATCACAAAGCTGCAAATGATCCATTAAATTCCTGCCCTTGTATTCTGTGTCTCAGCTGAGTCTGTGAAACTTCCGGAGCAAAAGAAGCATTTTCAAATCCATTTTCTTCACTATCTCCTTGGCTAGAACTTTTAATTCATGACTTCAGAGGGCAGCAGAAGTGTCCCTTAGTCCTGACCATTTCTCCACAAGAAGAGGAAATAAAGAATGGAATCTCACTGGTTTATGTATGGCTGTCTTGATCGCATCTACTGAAGTATTCATATAGGGCCCCTAATGTCCCAGTTTTAAGCTGTTGTTTCACCCACGCTGAGTACCTCAGAAAATGCAGAATTTTATTCCACAGCTTGTCAGAAAAGAAAATGTCATCAATATCACTCCTCTTAAAATTTTCAACCAATTAAATGTATTGCTTATTTTTAAAAAACCTTTAATCATTCCCAGAAAGATTAACCTCCCACTCATGCTTTTCTCTTGCTCTTCAAGTTGTAAAGAAGATCCAGTGGTTTCCACATTTTTATTCGTTGGTTCTGGGTGAACAAATTTTGCATTACCAAGCCAGAATGTTTGCCCATGACTAAACCTCAGAATCCACAGTTAGGACAGACAGAGCATCATATTACTAACTGCAAAGGATTTAAGGAAAAATGCTTCTTTGTCATTCTGCAACTGAACATTTTTTCTATTACTATCAATTCTAAAATGATAAAGAAAAAATAATTGTACAAGAAAAAGTAAGGAAATCCATCATGAAAGCACCACATGCAATTTTAAAGCAATAAGTACATTTTGTTTGAAGGCTGGAGCATAAATATTGATAAAAGCTAACATGCAAAGATTGTTCTCATGTAACAACTGTTGATATTTTCCATCCAGGACAGGAAACCTGTGCAACATCTTTCCTAAACCTGAAGTCAGGAATGTTGAGTTTTCTTCTAAAGGCAGGAGGTTAACAAAGATGTAAGATGCGTTATGCTGTATCAACCAGCCTGACTGCATACCACTGACAACATCAATGTCAAGACAACAAAAAAAAAGTTAAGTACCCATCACCACGCACATTACCAGCACAGAGCTACCTGAATGACAATCTTTTCTTTAGATCTATTAATTTTCAATATTTATTGCTCCACTAATTCCAGTGAAGAACTTTACTCAAACAGCAACGCTGAAACTACACAATGGAGCGAGGTTAATCATATATATATATATTTGCAGGACATGATTCCTTCTGATAAAATCCTGCAAGATAGGAACCATGCACACCTGAAAACTGTTTTCGTATTAATCATTATTTCCTTGCACTTTATTACATATGCGTTCTATGATGCTCATACTCAAGGTAGGTCTGACTATAATCTACCATCATGGACAGCAGCCTGAGACCTCTGATACTGTCATGCAAACCCAAAATTCACCAGAGACAGTATTTCTGCCCTTTTCAGGTATCAAGCAGAATTTCTTCTATTCCAAGATTTTACATAGTTATCTTTGGCTACTGAACTAATCTAGAAAGAGTCAAATGAACCTCAAACTGAAATAAACAATAGGAAAAAGCAGCATATAATTTCAATTATATAGCAGTAGCTGCAACACTCTAAGCTAGTAAAAATGGTATACAGCTTTAAAATCAGCACAAGCGTTGCATCAGCGTAAGTACATACTTTGCAACTATTCTGAACATTTTAACATGATACCATTCAATTTTAGATAGTCCTTACAAAGTGATTCAGTTCTTAATTTGTTTCTTTAAATCTGTAAGCTTATTTTGATAATAAAAGACAAAATCCCACACCTTCTTTGATAACTTGTGTTTAATGATGTAGGACCTTCATTCAAACTGTTTTTCTTGACATCTTCCTCCCATTTTCTCCTGGTGTAGGAACTGCCACCACGTATTGAGCTAGCAGACGAGTCCCTGTAAAAAACATCTTATTTTATCAAACTCACATTAAAGTCCGCTGTTCTTGACGCGAGCTGATAAGGAGTTTCACATTAAAGATTAAAGCCCTGAATAACACACTTAAAATCAACATAACCATGCAGAACAGCATAAAATTACCTTTCTGGACAACTGTTTCAAGCTCCTGTGGAAAAATACCACATTCATACAGACACTGATAGAAATGTAATAGAAAAGCAGCGTCAAAAGAAAAACCGCTAAAGAGGATTTAATCAACATGAAATCAACCATCAGCTTTTATCTGTGATCATTGCTGGCTTTCTTTTTCTCAAAAAAGGAAAACTAGGATTTTCTGTCTGCTCCTGAGATTATCCCGTGCAGCAAAGGGAAAAGTACTGGGTTTTTTCAGAAATTGATTTCATGGATTTTTTCATTCTTGGCTGTTATAAGAAGTTCAAAAGCTGACTAGCCTTTAGAACTCATGATACTGTAGACTAGTGTAAACAGGCCTGCAGTAGCCATTCCTGAGTGGCCTGTCACATATCACTAGCTGACATTACTTTAGTCATAAGGAATTTCCAGCCTGTTGCTGCAGTTTATAGCAGCAAGAAATAACCTTGCAAAAATCTACTTAGAAAAACTACCCTGAAAACTGATACTGAGATGCAAAAAACTGAATTTCTAATAAAAATGTCAGCTCAAGGTTCGAAGTAAAGATCATACAAAAAGAAGAAAAACGTGTTTTCACAAAACTATACATAAAAGGTGCACGAAGGAAAATAAACCAAAATTTTGTAAAGATGTATTTTGTGGTCAGATATGTTTGGCCTCCAGAACATACCTCTTTTTGCACAAAACTCTATGCTAGCACTGCTGCAGTCAGAAACAACTTTGGCAAAGGATCAAACACAAGCCAGTGCAGTGTGATCTCTTACCACCAAAGAGAAACACAAATTCTCATGTATCATCTACCACACAAAGGTCCTGCTGCATGACAAATTTGTAATAATTACTGAAGGTTTCTCTTTGCCAGCAGTTTTATTGTAGCATTGGCTACACAACTGAGGCTGGACGCCCAAGATTTGTTACTCTAAAAGCCCAGCTGGGATTCATCTTGGAAGTCCTCTCCATTACTCACAGTTGGATGTTAGCTGGATTACACTACATCATCAGTAAGCTAGACAAGCAGGTGTTCAGACAGGTAGAACAAGAACCCAGCATTAAGCTAAGCAGCAAGGACAGAGATCTGGGACAAATGCAGAAACCTTAATGATTTATTAAGGTACTTGTAAGGCAGGTGGCTAAATTCTACATTAAAGAAGGTCAGACTAAATGTCAAAAATCTCTTATGGCTTCAAGTAAGCAAGCTGGGTTGTCTGCCACATCATACACTAGGCAAAGTATTGGTGCCTAAACAGGCTGGCCCAAAAGCAGGCTTCATCTCTTGTACACCAAGGAATACAGAAAGTTCTCAGGTCAATTGTTTGGTCAGCACTGGGATTAACGAGACTGATGATCCCGGTTTCTTATATACTGAAAGCTACAGAAGACTTATCAGCAAGGAAAGTAAAAATCTCCAAAAGAAGATGAAACGTCAACATGTAAACTAGAAAAATAGAATTGCTTTTGTAACTTAATTATGATTTTTGTAAATCACTGCTGTTTCACAATACGGTTTTGAGCAAAGGCTGTAAGAAACACAGCATTTTATTATTACCAAAAGTAATAATGGAGCCCAGAAGCAGCACTCCATGGCTCAAAACAAAGCAGTAAAATACTTTTAGCTCCCTTCTGTAGCTTAAAGTTTATGACTTCGTATTTTGAATTTTACTTATCTTCTCCCCCAAGAAGACAACACTCGTCCTATTGTGCTCTTGTCATATAATAATTTAGATTTTAAAAAGGGTCATTATAATTTACAAGGTGAAAAACCTTCAGGAACTGGATTACCCTACAGATTGACATAATCTATAGAGCAGGATAATGTTATAAATTAGCATTGTCTTAAAATGTGTAAGTTTGTCAGCCATTCTAAAATCAAGTAATTTTATATTTAACACAAATTGTAACTTCAGTCACCTGTTTTCTTTTTCATCAATGTCAGAGGTACTGGCCAGTCGTCTTGGTATTGTAGGTGCAACATATGCAAGTCGAGTTCCTTTTCCATCTTTCTCCTAAAAGACATGCATTTTTTATTAAATGCTACTATTATTGATTATACTGCTATTGGCTGGAAAATCATCATTATGACAACTTCAGCTGTATTTATTGTCACACGATTATACCAATGAGTTTCAAGCTTTAGTTAAATATCATAGAGACTATAACAGAAAAAGGAAACTGTTTATGTTTTCATTCTAGTGATGCAAATGATTTGATTTCTCCTTTTTCTGCTTTGTTGCAGTACAATCCCAACATTTACTTTAGTATTTTTATACGGTAGACTATGGCATGGCATGATTCTTAATCCTGAAAACATTTAAACATTCGTACTTGAAAGAGAAGCACAAGTTCTATGCTGTTCAGTTACCTGTTCCAAATTAGTCCTTCACTCGGTTTAGTATTCATGTTTAATTACAGAATTAAATGTTTGTAAAAAAAAAAAAGACTGTGGAATACAAAAAGATATTCCTTTTTAATAAGATTCTTTCAAAATCACTCCCCAAGTGATGCTGAAACTATCAAAGCTCTGATCTCCCTTAACTGCAAAAACTATTAGCATTGCAAGTCCCAAAAGGGAAAAGCCCCAGACCTATGTATGTATCAGGTCACCGGACAATGAAGGTGCACACTACACTTTTGAAGAGATTCCACAGAAGCTGTATAACTTAACTTTTCAGAATTTTGGTAAAGAATAGATAGGTAAAACAGACTACAGAGAACATCTTACTTCTACAATACATCATGAACATCTATACTAAGTAAGGTTCCTCAAAATGTTTCACACTGAAAACGATTACCTTTTCTTTGTTGTCCAATGAAGAGGAAAGTCTAGGACTTGAAGCAGAACGCATAACACCTGCAGAGTCCTTTTCTTTCTGAGCTTCTTTGGAAGCAGTAATCTCTGCAAGTGCACCATAACTACCAGTTTTTCTAAGACCTAACCTCCACGAAGCAGGAGATTCATCTTTCCTCTCTTCTTCTTTGGGAGAAACCTTGGTTGTAGATGTTGGAAACTATAAAACACAGGTAAATAAGTTTACACGATTAGTTTACATTACCTGTGGTAATTCATGCTCCTTGCGGAGATTTGAGAACACAACTGTTTTTAGTAATCACCGAAGTGTAGAATTTGTAGGGGAGTTGTAGTGAGAGACAACCTATGCACTCTACTTTTAAATTAGTTAATGAGATAAGAAACAGAAGACTGGTCAAGGTATACTACTCCTCTAAAAGTTAGCTTAGAAAAACCCACACTTCATAATACACACTGATCATGAGATGCAAACTTAGAAACATGCAAATCCAGTACCAACATTTTGATTAAATATGTTATTTTGCAACCTGTAGTACACAAACGTGTGCACACTAGAACCTCACCATAGATTTTTCACCCTTATTGGGCACAAGAACAATGCCAGTTTTGCGCAAGCCCTGCCTCCATGATGCAGGATCTACTGACTCCGTGACAGGCATGATAGGAGGAATGAAATCATACTAAAGCCAATTAAGACAAGACAAAGATGAAGATTGAAAGAATGGAAAATAGAAACAAAAGGTTGTTTTAAAACCACATAGTTTGTTCCTACGTTTATGTTATGCAGCTCTTCATTACAGCACAAAATACCAAAAAGCACGAAGAGACTTAAAACCTTAGTAACAGATACTTATTAAACACAACACAGCATGTTTAGCTAATTCAGAAACAGAATTACAGTTTGCATAGGAGAGGACAGCAAAGCCTGTGGACCTAACAAGGTCCGTACCCTAAATCCTCATATGGTTGAGAATACTGGAAGATTCATACTAACATACTCTTATCATATTTCATTCAATCACATCCCACGCTAGCTTAGCTATCAGACCCGTACCTTCACTCCCAAACTCGCCTTGTTTCAGTACCCTCAGACAGAAAGCAGCATTACTGAATGCCATACAGACTGAAGAAAACCCAAATTCAAGCTTAGTATGCTGCATCTGCACCGCTTGTGAGCAACACAGAGTTTGGCCATCTGTGGTGTAAAAGAAGAAAAGTAGCTGCAATAGCACCGATGGTGCAAACCTGAAAAGGTGGGTACAAGATGACACAGGCAGTGCTGTTTTACCTTGATTAGCAAAAATAGCTTAAAGCCTTTTTCTTCACTGATATGAGCTGCAACTGCTTCTCTAGATCACACATACATGCTCTGTTACAACATGATCAGTCTTGATATAAATGTACATTGATGTTGTAGCTACAGAAGGTCCTGAATTTTTCATATATAGTATTAGAAAGACAACTACAGTTGACGTTTAACCTGCACCTTTTACCTTTAAGACCAAGAGATAAGCCATTAATTCCTGCATAATAAAATTAGAACAAACTAAATGCCAGTGTATTAATAATTTATAAAAGGCTATCATTCAGCTTAAAATCACACTTATTTCCTCTTATAAAAAAGCTCCCTCCCGTACCTTGTCATTTAATCATGTACCAAAAAATTATCTCTATTTGATCATTCAACCCTGGAATATCAGGGCACACCCCAGTTAGCAACAATCTGGCAACGCCCTATTGCTGAAGGTCATATAGCTTAAAAAGCATTTTGCATAATATGAAATAAATTGATTGGAATGGACAAACTAGGAAACATTTGACTTCAAGATGAAGTTCAAACAATTACAAGAAAAATCAAGCGTTTGTAGAGTTAAATATCTTAGAATCTCCAGCGTGCAAAGTTAATTAAGTGCAGTAAAAAAACTGGGTGGAGAGCACATCAGTTAAACGGCCCAACTGTCACAAATGCTTGTATTACTGAAGCGATTTCAAAAAATAAACTATATAAAGTAGGTCTATTTCCTTGCAGTAAAATTCACACTATATATTTGAATTCATTCCAGTTCGGCACAGTTAGCAAACCAGCAATTACTCATAATGTCTTCCCATTTGCTACGGTTTGGTGTGGAGAACTTGTGGCTCTTGAGTTCTGCACAGCTCCTGAGCAATGCAAATGCAGCTCCCATGACAGAGAACCTTCATTTCTTACTGAGCCAGCAGGAACTGTTTAGATTAATGTCACAAAATCACCTTGGAATCTAGCTGTCTGCCCAGCCACAACGCTGAGCAACAGGAAACGGTAGTCATTCCTGCTGGTGAGCCAGACCACAATTCCCCTTTTGCTCTCATGTTTTTTTGAGATCGATCTTGTACACATTGGTCACAATGATTTTTGTAAAGCAGCTCTTGCGATCAGGAAGGTTGGCCCAACCCTATGTAGAGTATCACACAATGTGATGCAGATGGGCAGTATATTCCATGCGTCTGTTACATTAAAATATACTTTGTAAGATGATTCATCATTAGGTTCTACTGTGAATATGAAAGTACAACTCCAATAAGGCGCCGGGCACTAAATACAATGCCTACTATTCACCAAGTGGTACGTCTTCTCTCTCTACGGTGACTTCAGTATATCACAGCTACCATTTCTCCTGAACATGCTTTTCAGAAGCATCAGTGGAGGGTTATGCTTTGATTATGATGTGTACAGAAAAGCAATAATGATTGACAAACAAAGCCTTACTGGCTTACTATCCAGTTTGCTTTGATATTCTAAAGCCTTGACTTGTACCACCTTCTGACGATACATTATTATCTACTGCAATTTTGATCTCCAGGCATACGTATTTTCCCTCTGACAAGGAAAACTAAAATTAATTCTGATTAACTTTTCACATCAATCTGAAAAAAGCCTTCTGCACACAATGTGGCTTTGTAGGTATGCTTTTGAGCTGTGCATTGATTAAATCATGTGTCCCAATCCTCTAGCTCTTCCATGAGGTCCTAACCATACCGAAATCAGAGTTGGGACCTACAGCACTTTCTACTTCTTATTTCAGGTATCATTTTCAACTTCTGTGCATAAGCACTAGCTGACTGCTCCTAAGGACTCCTGAAAGTACCTTAAGTCACACCTGCCTCCCTTGTCTTAAGTGCATTACTTAATATAGGGACAGAGACACGCTAGAACTGCAGTTTCTAAAAATTTTGGAAGAGTTTGGCATAGAAAAGACTTTCAAAAGATGAAGTTTAACTTCAGAAAAACAAGAACTTCACTCACTGTGCAACAGAGTTTTGCTTTTTTAAAATTATCTTACATTCAGCTATTTAGTAGTCTGCATTTTAGATCTGTTTAGAATCAAAACCATTCAAAACTTTAAAAAAGTGAACACAGTTTTTGCAGAAAAACAAAATATTTTAGGAATCTGTGCCTATTTTCATCAATTCACTGGACAACCCAATCCACTTTTTATACAAGAATCAAAACACGTATCCTTATACAGAAGAATAGAAACCTAAAATCATGAGGTAAGTATTTTATTTTACCTTCTTAACAGGTGATGGAGGTGCCCCTTGGCCACCTCCTACGGAAGGCGCTGTCACAGCTACCGATGTCGACTGTGTACTTGTGGTATTTGTGTTATTAGTTACAGCTGCCAAGGTTTTCGTCTTATCTGCAAAATATTCACAAGATTTTCATTTTCATTTTTCATTCACCATTTCTTCACTTCTACAACACAGAGCTGAATCTCTTTTGAACAAATTTGACAGTCAACTTTCTGAAGAGCATTTTGGTATTTATTCCTCAGTGTTGCCCCCGCCTCACCCTCAGTCTGTATCTTAGTTAGGTCCATCTTTTTTCTATAAGTCAAGCATGTAACATTTTTTGTGTGTGTTATTCAGCAAGGGTTAAACACTCAGAGATGCAAAGACACCGAACCACAGAATCATTTGGGTTGATGCTGTTACCTAACTCAACCTCCTACTCAAAGCAGGGTCAATATTGCGTACAAACTAGGTTGCTCAGGCCTTTGATGAGTCGGGTCTTGAAAACCTCTAGAGACACAGATTCCACAGTCTCCCCAGCCTGCCTATATTTTAGCAGATGGCTAATGAGCATAAAAATTTAACAGCAGGAGGTATGCTGGCATGTAACAGTGCAGAGAAATAATTAACTGCACTGACAACTCAGCCAGGGATTCCGGTCACTAGAATAAGCTGAGGCAGAGCCTTCCAGAGCTCTGACTTTCCATTTTCTTCATTCCTTCTTAGTTCCTTGTTTTTCCTACCTAAGTTTCACTGCCTACCCACTCTACACTCTTCTGCTTTGTCCTTCCTACCCACATTGCTTCTTCTGTCCTTTGTCTGTGTATCTTAACCTCTCTTACACAAACATCCAGAAAATGTTACGGTTGTGATACAACTGTCGTCACTGCACTTGCCTGAGCTTCATAATCCTACACCTCACTTCACTTTCACCTATTCAAATTTCACATTCTTTGGAGCAGGATGCTACATCCTATCTGTGCAGTATGGAGCAATGTGGGGTTCAATCCCCATTGGTTTTGGCCCTACTATAAACATACCTTTATGTCTACACTACCCATACAGCGGAGGAGCAGTTAATTTAGAAAGTATGCCACATTTTCATACAGCATTCTTGCAGCTAGCATTCCAATTCCACAAAGTTCCAATCTATGATCGGAAATCGTGTTATTAATGGTTTTGCTGTTACACAGTTGTTTTAGTTATGGACATAGCTGAACAGATGTTTTGAAAAATTATTTATGCAGTAAACATTCAAACATTAAAAAAATCAGCTTATAGTACTAACTGTGCACTTAATGGAAAGTACTTTTTAAACACAAGTGAAAATAAATGGTGGCAAACTTCTAGGTCATGGTGATAAAAAGTTCAATAGGGCAATGAGAACTGATGGTACGATTTGAGATGATGCATAGGCAGGTCTGCTGGAAATTTGCAAAGGAGTAATATACAGCTTCAAAATATACAGAAAAAGATATCAGGAGCGAAAGTATGGAAGAAGAAAAATGGATTTTTTGTAACTGTATTCTGAAATTATTTCAAGGACAGCAAGAACATACTTTATGCATGATTGAGCTAATATTGACTAACTTTCAAAAAGTATTAAACTATTTCAAACAAAGTTAGTTAAAACACCTGAACTGCTGAAAATTTTCTTTTTCAGCTTGTTTCCCTGTCCTTTAGGACATGCTAGCTTCATATGCATATTTCCCTTCTTGGTCTTACAGCCAAAAATGTATTTATTTTTAAACTGTATTCTCACATAAGTGAAACAGAAAGTAAGTTTTAGGAAAACATTTAAAATATTCCAACAGATTAGAAATCAGAGTTTCCAGTACTTCAGAATATTGAACACTGTTAAAATATTTTACAATCAGAATGCTCCTTATAATCTTATGTTTTTTCACTAGAAAACTACCTTAAGCTGAATAATGGGAAAAAAGGGAAAGTACAGGCTTGGAATTTAGAGATGCAGCTCTAGGGGGAAAAGCTTAGTCTAGCTTGCCAAATAAAGTATGATAAAGCCTTGTTGATATTAAAAACCCCAAAGTTTACATAAATTAATTCTTGTGTCACAGTCAAATTTTCCTGGCACAAACTATCTACTGGTTACGAAGAGAACACAGTTACCAGAGTCATAAAGTTCAGGAGACACTACAGTTAGCTCAGTGTCTGAGAAATTACTACACGTTATGTATTACAAGTGTTTTGAGTTTACCAAAGCTCAGTCTCTGAAAATAAGGGATGCAAGTATACTAAAGTCATTGACTAATTACAAAGCTTGACAGCCCTTTTTTTCCAGCTTAACACTGAAATGCTGGTTTATTTCAAAATACAAACCCAATTAAACCATAATAGTTGGTTTCACAACTTATTTTTATCTCTGCCTATGTTAAATATTTATGATACATTAGTTAGCTCTAAAATCCCTCCTTAGTCTTACCTTTTCAGGTGAAGAAATTAGAAAGAATGTTTTAAAATGAGAACTGACAGCTCACCAAAAAGGGTTACTTATTTTAAAAAGTAGGTTAATAGCTTTAACCTAAATAGCCACCAGTAAAGACATCTGTTCGATATCTCTGTTATGACTTGACTTTAGACATATGGAATAGTGAAATGCAGAAGAGCAAGTGAAACTTAAGATGCTTAATTCTGTATTATGTGATATTAAACAAGCAAATTTATAAAGCTAAAACTTAAAGACAGACAATACTCCAAACAACGCACCTGTCTCTGCTTCGGATTCTGAGTCATCATCCTCTTCCTCTTCACTAGAACAACTGGATTCATCCTTCTTTCCCTCTTCTTCCTCATCTGCTTTTTCTTGCTCCAGAGACTCTATACTAGATGCATTCTTTTCTTGCTCCATAATCAATGTCTCCTTACTGAGTTTGAAAAGAAAAACACTTCCTAAGTCCTGAAAAAATTTACTAATGCCTGTCAAGTAGGACTTTGTGACAGCTTGTAAAGTTATCTTTTTTATTAAGAGCTTATAATTTTTCCTACTTTACTTACTTTTTGAATGTTTTCTGTGTCTGATTATTATCCATGTTGGCTGTGGATTCAATTAGGGGAGATTTCTTTTCCCGTTTTTCACTATGAAGCTTCAAAACATATAGAAAGATGCAGTTAAATTGACAGAATAGTATCAATGTACAACAGTACAAATGGAGGGAAATCTTCTCTAATTACTACAAACACTAGAATGTGTATATGCTTTCAAAATGTTAAAGTTCAAAATTCTAAAATCTCAGAAACTGTTACTCCAAGTAAGCTGCTTATTGTTGATGCTTCAGATCCTAAAACGTCCACTGGACAAGGCAAGTAGAAGAGCACCTTCTTCCTTCCAGGGCTCTTTAATCACCATAATTAACCAAGTAAGGGCATAAAAGATCTTTTGAGATGACTGTGGCATTACCTGAATTGAAGCTCCAAATCAAACCTGTGTTTTTAATCTATGTGCTGCTCTGAGCTGTATACCATAATCAAATGTATAATAAAATATAACATATATACACACATATCTTTATATGCAAAAGGCCTACCAGATTCTGCTTCTTTTGTAATTCTTCTAAATATCCTAGAATATCTTCATCTGCCACATCAAACGCTGTCTGACCCTGGGGAAGGGAAACAAGTAGAAGACCATAATTGTTCAACAGAATTCAAATATAACAGATTATGATGCCTTATCATGATGAAGCAGGTAAGGAGCACATTCAGAGAGAGAAATTAGAAAGTATAAGCCAAGCTCTATTACAAACAGTCTGTCAGTAGTTGAATCACTTTTTTTGAGTATTTCAAACAGCAACCTCTATACCCGATGAGTAAACACGTTTTTTTAAGAGGTAAAATCACGAATTCAACAAAATTTTGCTGTCCTTTGAAGAAAAAAAAAGCTATCAAGGAATAGAAAAGTAGACTGAAAGAATATGATTCTCACAATATTAGTTCCAAACAACTATTCCAATGGCAGCTGTATGGATGGATCCTAAGCAGTTCAGCTTGCTTTTTAAAAGTTTAAATTATTGAAGCAAGCTACACTAAGTTTAAATAATCATGCTTTCACATTTTCACAGTAAAACTGTATTTACATTTTACATTCCATTTCAGAAAAGATCTGCTACAACCATTTGTACTTATGCCCCCTTAGCGTATGATCTCCATGGGACATGTACTTGCATACAGATCATCATGTGATTCATTAACACTGAGTAACGCTGTCAGCTGGAATTTCTTCAGCTTGCCGTATCCTACATCTACATAGTCACTGCAGTTGTTGACTAGACCAGATGTCCACAGGACATGAGATTCTATCTGTTTCTCAAGAGCCAATATAGATTTCAAAAATTCCCTTTCTTCATCTCTGCTTGAAGATGACAAGGGCTGAAGCTCAGAGTTTCACAAAGAAAGCCTAATTTACTTTGATACTGCAATACGATGCTTTGTATTTGGAAGTTTGCATTCAAAAACAAGAAGGCTGGAATCTAGGCAAAGTCCTACATCCGCTGGAATAAATGCAGCTGCATCAACACGTGGGTGGACACACTGCAATGTCGGGAGGATCATGACAAGCTCCGTCAAATAAGTATTTCTGTACAACAACCAGCAGTAAAGACAGAGCTATCATTTTAAAGGGGTCACAGCAGCTTATAAAGATAACTAAAGGTGTTTATACTTTTCTGCTTATTTCAGTTTCTGGAAATGTTAACTGAAGGCAAACATACTGCTAATTACATTGTGAAGGCGATCTTAACTGGTTAGAAAGGATGGACCTTCAAACCACTAATTTTCATATCCATAAAACTTCTGAGCACACAGCACAAGCACGTGCACCTTTCAACAAGCATTACCCAAAACAGCTTGAGGTCCTCTGACATTTGAACTATTCCATTTAGTACAACACAGCACTAACCTGGAAACTAAACAACAAAATTATCTCAAGTTTATATTTGCATTATGACTACAGTTTTTAATCTGGCCTTCTATTTTTAAATAGTTATTAAGTGGGTTTATTTCCAAAAAATATGAGTTAGACCTACCTTGACCACAAAAAATCACTTTGCAAAAAACTGTTGTAGTTGGAAGGTTATATCTAAACCAAATCCATAAAAGTTAATATCTGAAGTCAAGTGCCTGAACAATAATGGCTGAGTTCTCTGAGATGCTAAGCACCTACAATTGAAACCAAATCCAGGAGTTTTCAATCTTCATTATCTCCAAAAGCAAAAATCCTTACTAGCTTACTTAAGAACACAACAGGCAAAACTTTCCTAGCTTGCACAGACAAGCCCATGCACAGAATCTGCAGGTTTCCCTTATTTATTTTAAAAAGTTTATGAAAAAATTCAATGAAGAATCCATTTTAAAAGTTGGGCAGGTTATTTACAGATACAATATTGACAGAAATTGGAAGCAGATCAGAATCTACCTGTAAAACATACTGCAAAGAGAAGAAAGAAAGCTTCAGCACTTACACAGTCGAATGAAAAGTTCTAGATCCTTGTGATGCCTATGTGAATCATGAATGTAATTTTATCTGTTGAGAGCAAGATCTTGCAAAGCCAGCAAGCTATGCGGGCCTTTGGGTAGAAGTCGAGGAAATACAGCTTAGGAAGCATTCGAGTTAAGTCTAGGGAGCCCAGAGATGCCTACAAGTTTCTTCCAGCGCACCCAAACCAGCACACAGCGATAACTCTTTAGTATGCCAACATAAGCTGATTTTAAGAGCCGAAACACTACCCAAAGGCATCACCACTGCCTTCAGTGATCAAATGAAAGCCTGTACGCAATCCTTCAAGTCGCTAATTTTGTACCTCTGAAATGTCACTAAACCCATTCTGTTTTGAATTTCTGTGTAAAAGATTACAAGGATCATTTAATATTGAACTAAGCATAAAGTGGGCCTAGAGATTAATTTGGACAACCAGAGAATTTAGTTTTGTACACAAACATGCTGTTTTGACAAAACATGCATTATATAAAGCTCCACGTACAGTAAACAGCAGTTTATCATCACTTTTCTTACCCTGGCTTCTAAAGTCACTTTAGAGACCAGAACTTTGTATCTTGACAAGGATTACATAAAAATCCTACCACTTTGTTGACAGCCTCCATATCACATAGGTTTTCCACTAAAATGCGACATGCTTCTTCTTTACCCCAGTGAGCAGCAGCATGAAGTGGTGTCCAGCCATCATAATCTTTAATATTTACATCGTAGCGAGCCTGTATTAAAAGCCTAAAGAAATTAAAAGAATAAGATCTTGACACTGCTGACAGGGATAAATAGTCATAAAATCATAAAATTATTCTACAGTAACACTCTTCTCCTTTCTCATCATATATATTTTAGTTGGGCTATTGGCAATTGATTAATTTTACTTCCTCACAGAAACAATTGCCTTTTCATTGTTCAGTAGGTATACATATTTTATGGAAAATTCAATAAAATAGCCTTTTCTATTTTCTTTATTCACTTCCTCTTTACTTAAAGTCCATTGTTCCCATACAGTTAGATATTTTCCTCTATGTGTGCAGTAATATAGAAAAGCCCTTCCAAAGAAAGGAGAGTTCTAAAATGTCAAAAACTGTTAGATATAATTGCTTGAAGCTTGCATCTCCTCCTGTCATTAACATTTGATGTTGTAACAATGTAATGTCAACGTGCTTCAATTGCTCTCTGAGAGGGAGCAGAACTCCTTAATCAGAGAGCTGCTTTTCTGTCTGCTTTCAACTCTCGAATTTGGCATGGTTCTGATTGGAGTATCAAAGTGACAACAGACACTTAACCTGACAAACAGTTTTGTGTGAAGTGCTATCAGCATTCTGAAACACTGTTCGTAATTATTGAAAACCAGAGAACTGTGAAGTATTATTCCCCAAAATTCTCTCTGTTTCTCAAGAGCCAATATACTTCTAGTAATATTCTCAAATGAGTCAACTTTCACACATGCTCAGCTGCGAAGTCTTGCAGTCTTGCATCCTACACAGAGCATAAATTTTTGATAATTTGAAGCCATCACAAAAATTGCCTGCACATATTTTTTTTCCCCTCTTAGGAAAAGTATATGGACTGGACTACAAAAAATATACTAACTGGAAGAACTGAAAACCGACATCACTTGCAGATACATCTCCCTTACTCCTTTTCATTCTAAAATCAAAATTATTCTTTTCCAACAGAACAATTTCTCTTCATCATGTTGAAGCATCAGGTTTTTCTGAAGCAGAACTCCCATTCAGTAAATTGTACATAATGGTTATAATGATTAAAAAAGCTCTGCCATTCAACTGTGTTGACAAAGCATTACAAGGCTCTGCAGACCTTCAAGGTAGCAGTGCTTATGCAGCCAGGGTGAGTGCTCATTTTCACTCATGTTAGAATATGTAACCGTTCCTAGTACTGCTAGAGCAGTCAAATACATTTACCATCACAGTAAAGCAACATATTATTAAGAATGCTTTACTTCAATAAAAGCAGAGCTTTGATGAAAAACCAATTAAACCTCTGTTGTAGCACATACCTCTATTGTATTAATAAAAAGCTACCTGTGAATTAGGGGACACCAAAAGCCTGGCGCTTTCCAAAGATTTCAAGAGCCATGATTTTCGACAACAAAATGAAAAAAGCAAAATTAAATTCTCTGTTCATTAGGTCTAAAAAACATTAGTCGGGGTTACAAACTCTGCTTTTTGTAGGCAAATAAATAGGGTGTCTTGAAAACATGGATCAACCAGAATGCTAACTGGCATTATAAAAAGATACTAAGCTTGTTTATACAGTCGGCTTTTGAAATAGGGCAAGCTTTTTGTCAAATTTCTTCTTTTAAGTAAGTGTTCAGGCTCCATATATACACTATGTTCATATTTTAAATGACTTAATTTAGAAAGCTAACAGCATCGTGATTTATGAATGCTTGAAAACATAAAATCAAGCTTGGAGGAAAAGATAGTTCTGGAGATGGTTACTTTCCAAGATACAAACCCTAAAAGTCAGAAGTGTCCAATATTGTCAATTCCAAGCAGCATTACATCAAGAAGACAATTGGTTATGAAAAATTTCTGTTTAAACTACACTTACTTTAAGACTTCTGTATAGCCCTTAGCAGCAGCTACATGAAGTGCTGTACCCCCTGATTTTGCATGTCTGACATCATTTATATGGCCGCTGTTGAGCCACTGTCTTGCATCTCGTAGCATTATTCGTTCTTCTTCTTTTCGAGCTGCCTCTATATCAACCCCTAATTCAGACAGGGAGGGAGAAAGGGGAAAAGAGGACACACAATATTTTAGTTCCAATATGTCAATTCAATTACGCAACACATCTTATACCATGTTTATGTGACACAATAAAATAACAGCTAAACAACATGAATAATGTACACAGTTAGATATTAATATCTTTTTTAAGACTAATCCCAAGAGGTTACAGAAACATCTACTATTGCATGACACTTCACATACATAATGCATTTTTTTCCCAAAAGAAGGGGAGGGGGAAGCAAGCTTCTAAATCTGGCACTTAAATTTTAAGACTGTCTACCATCACAGTAGTGACTCACGTGACCTCTTAA
Organism: Psophia crepitans; assembly: GCA_013399095.1. Classification (NCBI taxonomy): domain Eukaryota; kingdom Metazoa; phylum Chordata; class Aves; order Gruiformes; family Psophiidae; genus Psophia; species Psophia crepitans. The sequence continues at coordinate 447,479 of VWZZ01001868.1, forward strand.
AAAAATGAGAAAAATTGTATTCTAATCTTCTAAGCACCAAAACAAAAGTCTGGTTCAATGTATCTGTGGAAGAGCAACTGCTCAGGTTCTCAACACTGATGATAAGAAAGATGGAGCTTATTTTTTAGACTTTCTGAAGAATTTCTGGTTTCTCTTCTATCACTGTGAAACACAAACCTTATACACAAAAAGCCAAGCCTTTGGAAATATCCCTTCATATCTAAGGTAAAAAAACTTCCAAACTGTTATGTCTCACAAAAAATTATGTACACTGATGAAAAGGGAGGAATGCAATACAACATTTACAAGTATACACATCAGGTTAAAGAGATTTAAAAAAACCTAACCACCAGACCCTTAATTGACAAATATAAGCGTGTATTCGCAAGCATTTTGAATCACTACCACACAGGATGATCTAAAGAACACAGGAAGAAAGAGGTCTTGAAGTGAACTATGTATAAGCATTGTTCTGTCTATACTGACTGAACAGTCCCTGAAAAGGGACTTAGGAATTGTGGTCATCACGAGCCCAAATTATATCTGTGTTGATCTGTAACAGAAAATCAGTGAAGCAACCTTCAGCAAAATTATTTTATATGTATGATTTCACAGAATCACAGAATTGTAGAGGTTGGAAAGGACCTCCAAAGATCACCTAGTCCAACCCCCCCTGCCAAGGCAGGGCCACCTAGAGCACATCACTCAGGAACACGTCCTGTTGGGTTTTGAATGTCTCCAGAGAAGGAGACTCCACAACCTCTCTGGGCAGCCTGTGCCAGTGCTCTGTCACCCTCACAGTGAAAAAGTTTTTCCTTACATTAACCCGGAACCTCCTATGCTCCAATTTGCACCCGTTGCCCCTTGTCCTATCGCTTAGTGAGGCCGAGAAGAGCCTGGCTCCATCTTCCCGACACTCACCCTTAACATATTTATAAACATTGATGAGGTCACCCCTCAGCCTCCTCTGCTCCAAGCTAAAGAGACCCAGCTCCCTCAGCCTTTCCTCATAAGGGAGATGTTCCACTCCCTTGATCATCTTAGTGGCTCTGTGCTGGACTCTCTCTAGCAGTTCCCTGTCCTTCTTAAGCTGAGGGGCCCAGAACTGGACGCAATACTCCAGATGTGGCCTCACCAATGCAGAATAGAGGGGGAGGAGGACCTCCCTCGACCTACTGACCACAGCCCTTCTAATGCACCCCAGGATGCCATTGGCCTTCCTGGCCACCAGGGCACATTGCTGGCTCATGGTCATCCCCCTGTCCACCAGGACCCCCAGGTCCCTTTCCCCTACACTGCTCTCCAGCAGGTCAGTCCCCAACCTGTACTGGCACATGGGATTCTTCCTTCCCAGGTGCAAGACCCTACACTTGTCCTTGTTGAATCTCATCAGGTTCCTCCCCGCCCAGCTCTCCAGCCTATCTAGGTCCCGCTGAATGGCAGCACATCCCTCTGGTGTGTCAGCCACTCCTCCCAGTTTAGTGTCATCAGCAAACTTGCTGAGGGTACACTCCGTTCCCTCACCAAGGTCGCTGATGAAGATGTTGAATAGTACTGGACCCAGCACCGACCCCTGAGGGACTCCACTAGTCACAGGCCTCCAACTAGATTCGGCCCCATTGACCACAACCCTCTGACATCTGCCCTCCAGCCAGCGCACAATCCACCTCACTACCTGATCATCCAGGCCACACCTCCTCAGCTTGCCCACAAGGATGCCGTGGGAGACGGTGTCAAATGCCTTGCTGAGGTCAAGATAGACCACATCTACCGCCCTTCCATCATCCATCCACCTGGTTACATCCTCATAGAAGGCTATCAGGTTGGTCAAGCATGACTTTCCCTTGGTAAAACCATGCTGACTATTCCCAATAACCTTCTTGTCCTTGATGTGCCTGGTGTCAGTGCCAAGGACAAGTTGTTCCATCACCTTTCCCGGGATGGAGGTGAGGCTGATCGGTCTGTAGTTACCCGGGTCCTTCTTCTTGCCCTTTTTTTGTCTAATCTCACAACACTGTATGCAGGGAGTTGGGAAATACGTTCTTCTGTCTTCTGAATTTTTAATTTCTCGTGGAGCAAAGCATTAACTCGGCAAAGCATAATAAGAACCAGTGAAATCTAGAAACAGGTACTGACTTACTAGATCAAACCACAAACCTCAACAGTAGCCCATATAGCCTATAAAATAGAAGTTAAGATGATTTTTAAAACACTTAAGAGATAGCTGCTCCTTGACTTAGATCTAATTCTGCCTTCTTTCAGCATTTCCTGCTCAGGCTTCATCTGTCCCCAAACCACTTTTCTCCAGCACACTTGTTTCTATCACATAGCTTTCCAACTAATCACAGCACAACAATATAAAGCAGACTGCAAACAGGACTATGCAAAGCTAGAACATCTCTTTTCAAAACTACTCTACATAATTAATTATCTTTAATTAATTTTCAAAGTCTACAATGAACAGCAATTTCCAGCTTCAATGTCTTCAAAGAAACTGTGAAATTCTCTACAGAGTGAATGAATCCCCATAATATGGAAAGCAAACGAAAACTAAATCAATTGTTGCCCATTCAGACATGCAGCAGAAACTGAGCTAAGGGATGAAGTGGCCTTCATTAAAGAATGATCGGTATCACAAAATGAAGACATAGATAATATGGAGATGTATACATGTAGTGCAATATGTCATTCTACTGTGTAAAACATGATAAAAGACATTACAATAAAACAGATTTCTCAAGCTTTTATCAATACATTGGCAACTAGAAAGCCAGAGCAACAATCTGGAAAACTGAAAGCAACTGTATTGGCACTGCTGAAGTACCCTTAAGGCAGCAGCTACCAGGCTGATAAACCTACTATGTTACGTATGCGTTAGTATTTCACAGATGCTGCAATTCCCCAATTACAGAGTAAGAAAATCCTTGAAAATAACATGCCAAAATAAAAATTTCCTGAAATGCAAAAAGAAGGAATGTAGTTATTACATGCTTTTGGAAACATAACATGTCATTTGTTTGGTTTGCGGTAGCATTCGACAGTGTTACAACAGAGTTCACTGCTTTTTTAGTATTTTTCCATCAATTCACACGGTAACAGATATTCCCTGTCTGCAAATATGCAAAGAAAAAATAATTCTAATTTAGAAAAGGCAAAACGAAAACACAAAGAAAGATCTTTTGGAGAAAATATTCTGCTCAGTAAGTAAATCTGCCAAAACTTTATGCTAAGGACAGCTGAAAAGATGAAAGTTTACTAAGTATCTTAAAATAACTTAGGCAGGTTATACATTAAGTGTTCTAAGCAGACGACCAAACTCTTAGACTTCATCAACTAAAGCAATCATTTCAGTCTCGGTAATTTAATAAAAATGAATAGAATTACGTTTTATTGGAAACTGATGAAAACCCGTACCTGGGACTTAAGTCTGCAATACGCAGGACAATACAAACGATTGTTGAAGCACTAAGCAGAGGAAAAAGTTAAAATGCACTTGTCTGAAAGAAGCTGTGGTTAAGAATTAAATACACAGAAGTTTCTAAAACTGTCTCTCTCAAGACAACCCATGAGTAAATCAATCTGAAGGAGATAAAATTTTACACATCTAATAATCTTTATAACCCTGACAGATATGAAGACCAGAAACTTTAAATCAATAACATATGGATAATCACGTATTCTCTTTCCTCCAGAAGGCTCCTCCATACTCCTGTGTGAACTACTGCAAACGGTAACTTCCCTGGGCCTTCGCATCTGCTTGCCTGTCAGAATGACACAGCAGTGCAGATCAACAGATCCTGGGAAAATAATTCTCTAGAGTACAGTCATTTACATGTCAGCATTGCCTGCAAAACACTGCTACGCAAATAAATCGCTAATATATATCATCTGTTAGTCACATTTATGTCCACTCCCTTGTTGCATGCCCGAGGTCTAACTGTGAATCCTTACCACCACGAGTAACCTTCTCCACCTGAAGAACCCGGTGTAAATCCCTACCAGTGTAAAACTGTCCATGTGTGTGGCTGGTTGTTTTGAGGCGTTTTTGTATAAAGAAAAGAGAAAAGGTTCCTCCCAAACTATGACCTTCAACTTCTAATGGTCAATGTCTAAACATACTTTCCAGGTATGCCTGAAGACGCAGAGAATTATGCCAAAATAGCAGCACTTTTGCAGAAAAAGTAACTAATACTGAATGCGGATTCCTATCAATATCACCACCGATTGCATTTCTGAAGCCCAAGCATGGTAAAATGGCTGCAGAGGACTGATGGCTGCATCAATACATTATTTACAAGAACGTACATTTCTGATCATATTTCAGCAGAAGCAAGCAGGAGAACCCTGCCAATCTAAACAAAACATCCCACAAAAACGGGAATTAAACTTTGTGTAACAGAAAAAAAGCTGCTCTCTGCGATAAGCTACATCCAATTCCCCTCACTAACTAGAGAAAACAGCCTTTATTGCACCTTGTACGGACGTTTCTCCCTGCTTTTGTTTTCCAGACTCTATTAATATAGCAGGGAAAAAGAAAACGCTCGGCACAGACTTCAAACCCTTTCTCCCTACGACCCATAGATGGCAATGCGCTGCCTCCAGCGCGACTTCAGCCGGGGTGTTCGCGCACCCCACCAGCACACTTAACCTCTCTGGCAGCCTAACAATCTCTTAAATCGTTAATAATTTATTGCTAAATACTTCTGGGGTTTTTTTCCCCCTTTTTTTTTTTCTTCTGATCAACAAGTGTTGATCAGTTCCCAACAGGTTTGAAAAGAGCGTGCCGTTCAGTGAGCATTTAATGACATCCAGCGTGAATTTAAATGCTGACTCATTGTTTCAGGACTCCTCAGCCATATAAAGGCATGTTTTATAGATACTGCATGGAAGATCAACCCACTTTTTACTTCATGCAGTGAATGTTTATATACAAATGTAATAGTTCGCATTTTATCCACATAAACAAAGCTGAGTTAAGTTATACATCCGACAGAGTCTCGTTACATTTACCTATAATTAAGAATGAGGAACATTTGCTTCTCCTTGGAAAAGGAGAAGTGATCTCTCCGATAGTTACTGAATAGCTACCACGCTGTATCATCAACTCCTGATTCACCTCACATCACCTCTCCCCACTAACTCACCTCCCGAGAATGTTTCCTATAATTCAAAATAACTGCTTAAGCAGTTAAAAATAATTTTAAGAGGACATCTGATGATAAACAGCTAAAAACGCTCTTCAAACCATTACACTTAACCCTACTCAAGACCCGAGGAGAGGCAACATTTAAAACTGGACAGGGCTAGTCAGGACTAAAGCCCCAGCTCTCTCAAGTCCGCTGGTTTTTCCCAGTGCAAATGAGCACTTTACACTACTGGCAAAAGACAACTTCCACAACTATGACGTGTTAAACCACTGCGGAGTACAAACAAAAGGGATCGTATCGAGGAATTGTAAGTAAGAATATTTTTAAGGAAGGTAAAGAATTACATGGATCGGAGTGGCACCTATATACATGGGACTGGCCCGTGATAAAGGTATCAGCCATATGGGGAAACAACAAAACAAGTTCTACGAGAAGTTTTTCGTATAACACACAAAATAGTTAAAAGGCATGGCGTGCAAAGAGAACAGTTGTTCAGCACTACTTTGGAATACTTTCCATAAAACATCTGGTTCTGCTGTTTGCGAAGTGTTCGTAACTGTGTCAAAAAAATCTTTGTATCTCACCTGAGCATGTATGTAATTTATCTTCTCACAAAGCATAACACTAAACTAGGTTTTCAGGTTAAAATCTATTAAGCCAATAATTCTCCTTCGAAGATTAGGGTAGAAAAACGCTTTCCTCACTATTGGAGTGCTATGGCGTCACGGATAGGGTAGCCAGGCCATTCCTGCAGACTTACTGCATGGTCTGTCACACCAACAGGGTCCTGCCCTACGCTCAGCAGAACACAGGTGGCCTTGTCTGGGGATCTGTGGCCCACACATGAGGACATATGAAACCAAGGGTCACAGTTTAGAAGTGTTGCATGTGGAGATCAGAATAACTGAAGAAAGCTAGATATTGGATAATATATAAAAGCTCTTTTCTTTTATGTGCGATCTTCCTTACAACAGAACTTGTAAAGCAAGAAGACTGATTTGGATCACTGACCATCTCTCTAGACAGGTCAGATTTTGGACTCTGAATGCTAAAATAGGATGAGCAAACACTACAGATCCTTCTTTTTATTAAGCCTGTAATGTTACATAGAGCTGAACTGTGTTGCATTCCATAATTTATTTCTGTTAATTTTGTGTCTCACTGTTTTTGTCCTGTAGTTAGACATGTCCTTAAAATATAACTCAATACCTGTAAAAACTGGGCATAAGTACAAACAAACTGATGATCTGTAGAAGGCTGAATAGTTGCAGAACTGGAAGGCTCTCTGAACTTTCCCTGTAGATACTGAAGGTCTGCAAATGCAGCAAAAATGGAGAGCTACCATGGTGATTCTCCTCAGGTTTCTAACAGAAACAAACATCAAATGTCATCACTGAAACATATCTGAAATGACAATGAACCCGACTCATCTTTCCAGGCAATCTTTTGCCACCAAATGACTCTGCTGACGCCAATATGTAGGAAGCCATACTCAGAGCATTAACTAAGCAACGCAAAAATGAAACTATAATGAATGTAGGAATAAATACACATGAAAAGGTTGCAAGGCAAAAATGTTACAGAAAACGTCTACTTAATTTTCATGCTGCATGTTTTACTTACACAGAGGTAAGATTTTTTGTCACTCAGATTTATTTATTTTCAAAATAAATGGGCTGATCTTCTGCTACCAGTGACACTGAGACAAGCCTAACCACTCCACAGACCCCACAGTTACCTGCATTATCAAAACTGGGGCACTGCTTTATTTTACACGAGGAGCAATGCTAAAGCTGGAGGGATAATTGCATTCAGGCACATGTGTGGTCAAAGATGAAACTGTCATAATGCATCAGTGTTAATTCCGCACTAAGATAAACAATTAAGTTCCTATTTTAGAGCTATTAACTTCTCTAGCCGCAACATACAAGCAATTAAGCACTTTCCAAGTGATCATGATAATGGCCAAATAATAATTCTGTATATAATATTAATTTTATATGTAAATTAATTATGCCATCGAAAGCACATGATTAAAACCTTATTGCTGAGACAACTCTCATGATTTAGTAAAATAGACACTACAATTTCACATGCAGATTCATACCCTTTCTATTCTGTTCTCATCTACCACCATTAAAAATTTCCTATGATTTCATCCCTGCAGGTTAGAGCCCTGTATCTAATTTGATACGTGTAAAAACTGGGCAAACACAAATTCAGAAGGAGGCATGCTGCATGCCTTTTTCCCTGCTTCTGTGAAACTGAAACTCCTAAGTGGTCTAACAGCAAAACAATCTAGGTAGAATACATATAGAAAAATGCAGTCATATATATGTGCGTAAATACATATACATATGTATGTATATAAAAATAAAATGATGTCATAGAATGTTTTGGGTTGGAAGGGACCTTTAAGACCTTCTAGTTCCAAACCCCCGGACACAGGGAAGGACACCCCCCACTAGACCAGGGTGCCCAAAGCCCCATCCAACCTGGCCTTGAACACTACCAGGGATGGGGCCTCCACAGCTTCTCTGGGCAACCTGTTCCAGTGCCTCACCACCCGCACAGGGAAGAATTTCTTCCTAGTTTCTAATCTAAATACTGGAAGGCTGCTCTAAGGTCTCCCTGTAGCTTTAGCTTCTCCAGGCTGAACTACCCCAACACTCTCATCCTGTCTCCATACGAGTGGTGCTCCAGTTCTCTGATCCCAGAACTGGACGCAGTACTGTAAGTGGGGTGTTACAAAAGCAGAGTAGTAGAGGAGAATCACCTCCCTCAACCTGCTGGTCATGCCTTTTTTGATACAGACCAGGACACACTTGGCTTACTGGGCTGCTAGTGCACATTGCCAGCTCATGCTGAGCTTCTCATCAGCCAACACCCCGAGTCTTTCTCCTCAGGGTTGCTCTCAATCCATTCTCCGCCCAGCCTGTAGTTGTGCCTGGGACTGCATACATATAAGTTGCAGACATATACCTCAGCCTTTACTGTCCTGTTGAGACCAAGAAGGCAGAAATGCTGTCAGGGATGTTGACAGTGTGGTCACTCTTCAGGATACCATCCAGTTCCTGTTCTCCACAGAGGAGGTCAAACCACTCTGAAGCACAGCCCTAGCAAATTTTTTCTCACCTGATGTGGTGCCTCGTTCAACTAATGTATTTCTCAAATCATCTGAGAAAGACCAACCTTCTGAAAATCCTTTAGCTGACTTAGTCAGTGAGCCAACTGACATAAAAATACAAGAGGAATGCTTGAAAAATAGGTTTGCGATAGCAAGTGAAATTTAGTATTTTTAAACAACCTTTAGAATTATCCCTTTAGAAGCTAACAGCTACAGTGTGGGAGGATCTGCATTCTTCTCAAACTTAGAAAGATAATACCACAGATAGTTTATTGTAAGCTTTAAATACAAAATATGTAAACCACACTGAAATTTTCAGTGAATTGTGGCATTTAGTTTAGGTTGCCAATGCTAATCTTGCAATTGGGTTGTTCAAAATAATTAAAATTGCAAAGAATAAAAATTAGCACATAATGTTGAATCTCTGCATTGTAAAACTACATTAAAAACCCATATAACAGGTTTTTTGTTGTTTGGTTTTCTTTTTTTTTTTAAGCAGTTAACATATAAATAAGAGATATTTGGAAGAGTTCTTTTCCCAAATAATGTCAATTTTACAAAGAACTACTACAGTCAATTAGTATAGCACATCAGTAAAGTCAAACGTTTCAAAAAACAACTTTAAAGAATTTAGGCTGAGGTACATTCTGGAAACAACTCTCCAGCAAAGATTCACGGTACTGTTAGAAAAGAGAACAACTGTATTTTTTCAAAACTAAACTAGACAAATGCTAGTTCAGACAAAAAAAAAAAATACTCAGAACTATCTAATGTGATGTTCTTTGTGTGTGAACTATAAGAACTGCTAATCAAAATTCTGTTAACACTACCAAATAATTGAATCAAAGCTTTTGTCAAACCTACAGTCTACTTCCGTGTATCAGTACCTATCTCTTATTTCCCTGCAGATCATGTCATCTGCTTTCTTTTTACAATTTGCTATGGCATTAAAGGGTTTAACCACACAAATGAAATCAGGGCAAAGCCTGCAGCAATTACTAGTTTACTGTTACAATATGTAAATCTGTCTTAGAAATATTCATTCAACACTACAAAAAAAAGTAACATTTTCAAGGGAAAAGAAGCCTTTTAAGAGGAAGGCAGGCAGGGGTCTAGAAGTAGTGGAGATGCAGACTCCTAGCATGCACCCCACAAAGGCTCCATCTTGTCAACTTCTTCCAATATGTAACAGACCAGATCACCCCAGTTTTTGTACTGGGACTTATGGGATAGCAGTGTATTTCTATTGGAGTCAAGATGGTCAGTTAAAAACAACTGAATATTCTTTCCTTTGTGGAATGAAAAAATCAGAAACTTTCAAAGACCTTTCACTGGAAAACTCACCTAAGGTTCGAACATGGAAAATAGCAGTGTAAGGAGGGTGGGGGAAAGCAGGGAAAAATGAATCAATATGCTTTTTCAAAGGTCAATTTCTTTTGTAAATTCACCACTGCCAGCACTAGCAATTTTCTAGGAGCAAGGTGCATAAATTTAGGGTACATATTTTTAAATGATACTGTCAAACTCTGACACTTATCCATTAACTGTTATATGAAAGCTCACCTATGTAGCACTCTCAAAAGAGTACACAAAATCAGGAGGAACTTAAAGGCTCAGGATAGGTTCTCAGGCCTAAAACAAGTGCAAGCCAAGACTCCTCAGCCCAAGGAGTAGTTTCAGACATCTGGCATTGTAGAAGGGCATTCAAAAGGTCAGAACTAGACACAAAGGATGATTTATGGGATACAGTATAGTTGTTTACTCTTAGTTATTCTAGGCTTTCTTGTAGCCAATGGAAAGAAACAGTTACTTTAGGGCTGGATTCACGTCATCCTAAAACTGACATCTGAGTCACCCTAAAAGCGCCTATATTTCTCTCCTCTTTAAGGCAGGAATCTCTTTTAATGTAGCGCAAAGCTGGGATACAGAAGCCTATAACCCAGATGCACTGAATATGATGCACGGTATCTGAATACCACCTAAATTTTCTTAAGTGAATACAGGAATCCAATCAACACCTGGGTTCAATACTTCTGACTTCTTTCTTCACAAGAGGCTGGACTGAGTAAAAACACCTAGAAGACAGCTTGAACACTACACGGTATTGACAATTCTTTTGAGAAAATAAATTGAGTGACTTTAAAATTCCTAATTTAGCATAAGCTTTCAAAAATATATTTAATGTCCAATAAACCTTCCTTGTTCAAAATTACCTTGTTTATTTACTTCATTCTGAAGCAGCTCTTCCATTGCCTCTTCTTCAGCAATATCTAATGGAGTGTCTCCTTCACTATTTACAGCTCCTACATGTGCTCCTTGACTAATTAAATACCTGCCAACAGAAAAACAAGCTGTAAGCAACACAGTAAACCTGATAAAAAAAAAAAGCAGCCACTAGGATATCATATGCAATGGGTATATACACGCACGCATACAATTAATAGAAACACCTATATTGGGTATAAATAAACTTCATGACTGTCTACAATCCCTGAATACCTGTATGTCTTTTCATCATAATACCCATAAATACAAAGAGCCCTCTGTTTGCTCTTGCGTTTGCCACAAAGACTCCTGACACGTTTAAATACATACTTGCAAGAACTGAAAGAAGAAAATGGTTAGATGATGAACAAAAGCGAACACAAGGTGAACAGGAGCTGAAGCACCGATTCCCATGAGCTCCCCATATTAAGCCTCTCTTACTAGCACTTCCCAATTCAGCGGCACATTATGTTTCTACACTTTGCCAGAGTGATGACTCCTGATCTCTGAGGCAGCTTCATAAATTTAATAAAACCAGAATCACCTCTGCTCCTAAGTATTCATAAAGTCAGCTTTCGGTAGGGAAAGAGGAGAGCAGGAGAAAGGAAGCAGTACTTTACACTCTATTTCAACCCCACTAAGTGTTTTCTTACTTAAAACTACTGCTGTCTCAGGAGTCAACAATCCAGACCCAGTGGAAGTTATTTCTGAATTTCCAGTTAAGTCAAAAGGATCAATTCCAACAATAAATCACAAATGGTAAAATTATTTCATTGTATTTAACCATAAGTCTATAAAGTTAATGAGAACATACAGCTTAATATACCGTCTAAGCAGACAATGAACAATAATTAAAACGTCAATACAGATCAGTCTTACACCTTCTGACCGTAACATTTCCACTTCCCTAACAAGTTCAACAGTTTGAGCCATGACAGGACTCAAAACAAGCAAAAAAATGCAAACATACCACCTGCCTTGCAGAGTTTAATTGACACTTTCCATATATTTAAGAAAAAAAAATAATCAGGAAATACTCAGACCTGAAGAACTAGTTATCCATCTGGTAACAGCTGTATGAAACCAAAAGTACTTTCTTAACTTCACTGTTGTAGAATGCCAAATTATGCAGGAGCCAACCCCAAAATTAATCCAACATTAATACAAATGCTTTAAAGTATTTCTGCTTAACTACTGCCAATTAACAGTAACAGACTCCAGATCTAGGATCATATTTTCCTTATCTTAAACAAAGAAAACTTGAATAACTCAGCATCAAGTACTCTCATAACACTTCTATTTTTTAATGTATGATTTAAATAGCACTTGTTATTAAATCTCTGTAAGTACGTCAAGAAGAGGTAAGAACTGACAGATCACAAAATGTAAGTTAATTCCCAGCAGTGTAACCATATCTCCTGGGATATGCATCATCAGTTGCCACCACTAACTTTGATCCTGGTATGCGGCGCTGGTTTTATACTGTTCCTCTTAAAAGAGTGCCGCTGTGACTCTTAGATCTCTCTCCATTCTAGAGATTTAACTTCTGCAGGAATGAAAAACTAATAAAAAGTAACAACATTTTTCAGCAATACAGTTGTACTGTTTCAACCGTGACGCAGCCTTCCAGTTACAGATCAGATAACTGCTTATGCAGGGTGTCTGCTAAACAGGCAAAAGCAGCAGAAAATCACCTTCTCACAAAGTCACAACGATGACTCAAACCAAAAATCAGACACTGGCAAACATATTAAAAAAAAAAATTATAAAAAAATCCCAAGCAACTTTCATGTCCTAATATAGTCACAAAAGAAGCGATGCTTAAAAAACCTGATTTTTACCTGTTTCCACACAATGCGTAAAGGGAAAAATTAAGCTACTTTTGTAAGGAAAATACAATATCTCATTGAAGCAGTTGTATTTGGTCAACCAGGTCAATAACTTACAGACATGACAAAAGGAGTAATGCCTAGGAAAGTGTTGGGAATGAGCAAAAGGCTACCGTAGCATTTCAGAAAGTTATTATTTAGATATATGAACAACTTCTAATCTAAAGTAGACTCCAAAAATGAAGCTGCTTACAGACCACAATCAGATCAGCAGAGCTGGGGGAATCAGTAGGGCTGGAGTAAAGTTATCTGAGTACCCCTTGGCACGTGCTTACAGGGCTTTGATTTTCCTGGGTCAGCGAAGGAAGAGTGGCTGAACCTGCCCTGAGTTCACAGGATTTAAAGGGATGGGAGAAAGAGAAGAAAGATGAAAGGCAGCATGCTCCTTGCTAGGGACATGAGGACAGTCCTTTCTCAACCATCCTTTAGCCTCTCCAACTAGGTCTCCTCTCTGCTATCCCCACCAAAAAACTAATAGTGGTTCCCTGGAGAAAATTCATAGTGAAAGAGCAATACTCAGCATAAACCAAAGTATTCAAAATCCAGATATTTTAAAGACACCTTTTAGGCCTGGTAATGAAATCCATGTTTGTTCTTTTCCATGTCATTCAGTAACAATGACCATGTCCTGAAAATGTTTATGCATTTGTTTATTTACAGTAAAAGTAGTTTCAGCAAAGCAATTACAGGGTGCAGATGGTGCATGAGGTCACCCTGGTGCCTACAGGATCACAGCTTTTATTAGGAAACCTAGCGCTACCAAGAGAATGATGCTCTGAGCTTGTAAGGCATAGTTGAGCAGAAGTCAGTACCAGAAGAATCCTAAAAATCAGGTGGTTTTGTTAGTTTTTTAAAAAATCCCTTTCCAAACATATTGTACTTCAACCTAAATGTTAATTAAAACTTATGGTATGACTTCAAATATGGGTATATTTGACATTTCAGTTATTCTGGTACCATGTACTAAAATCTTCACATGCAACACCGTATTATTGTTGTAGGTATGTACGCGTATGTTAAAAGTCACCCACGTTTTGACCTGCCTCCCAACCTCAAATAATTGATCCCATTTTATCTTTACTAAGTAGGTATTACCTTCATCTTGAAATTTCATCTTTCTAAAGTACGTAAAAACAATATAACTTTCACTTCCTCAGCTGATATTTAATTGATACAGCTACACCTACGCAATGAAAAAGAAACTGGAGCTGTGTACTAAAAAGGCTGGAACCCTGTTCTTTGATACCATTTTCAGGAGAAGGTGCTTTTTGCAAAATTGGATGCAGTGGGAAAGTAAAACCATATAGGATTCCCACCACCACCTACTTACAGAGCCTTTTGGTAACAGCACTTAAATTTGTGCCTCTTCCAATTCACTTGCTGCAAAATGACCATGTTCAACAGACAGCTACAAAGAGTAATTCCGAAAATCCGATCATAATTTATGTAATATTCTGGCAGGTGCTCATTCAAAAGTAAATAAATGAGAAGGAAACAGTAGCTTGATGCATACCATGCTTATTTTTGGAGTTAAAGCTTTCAAGTGTTGATACTGAAGCTAAAGGACACTCCTGTGGCCTAAGTACAGAGAATTGCACGTGTCCCAGGAATATTAGGAAAGACAAGAGCAGGAAAACAAAGTAATTCCTGATACTTTTGCCCTGATGTTTCCATGACAAGCGTTACGCAGCCTAGGTAAGACTGGAAGAACAAGTTTGCTTTGAGATACCATTCTTTTATGAAGGCAAAAATACTTCTGTTTGAAATTTGTCTTTTAGGAATCACTGCTGTATGTTCCTCAATAGCCATTACAGACTGGAATTAGCAGCCTTAAAAAAAAACAGATACATTTATTTTCTCTAATTATTACAAACCCCAGATTCTATCCCATCATTTTATGAAAAATACATTTCAATACCTTTCGTGAAGGGCTGGGATCTCAGTATCTCTGAGACAATAAATAACAACCCTCTGAGATTACTGCAGAGAAGCCAAACAGTCCATACCAAAACCAAGCTCAGGAAGCGGAAGTTAAAAATTTTAACTATCAACTTGGCCTACACTCTGAATTAAAAAAACCCCACAAAACAACAACAAAAAAACCCCTTAGCGCTGATCTGCGCGTGTGTGCCTAAGTTTATTGAAATGTACATAGAGACACAAAGTAAACGGAGACGAAAACATCTCTCTCTGAAGACAGTTCTATACAAACTTGAGTCTTATTTGTGAATTGAGAACTTAAGAATCTGGAAAACACTCAAACTTAGGCTTTACTGAAGTTTGTCAGCTGCAGACAAGAAGATATGCCGCAGATAACACTTTCATATTATTTATCTCAGCAAGAGGGGCATATGTTTACATTCGAACCTTGCCCCAGTTCCCAATATCTGGAAACAAGTTTGCAAAGTCATTAGGGATATAATTAACTTTAAGTACTTGCTGAACCTGAAGGTCACCAGAAGGGTGGCAAGCACAAGGCAGGGCAGAGAAGTGGCCGCTGAACTCATTCAGTTCCTTAAAAACTGCTTACTCAGCTCGTTGGAGACTCACTAGCGAAAGAAAGAGGTCTCTTCAGACTAGCCAGAAGACTGGATGGCAGTCTCTAACTCCTAAAATGTGAGCAAAGGGGCCCTCCTAAAAGACCTCTTGCTGCATAGAGGTTCAATATGTTGTATATACATTTAAAATAAACATGTTCACTGTGGCCTCCCAGGGAAACGTGGCTTAATTGCTGGCAGGGGCACCAACCAACAGCACAACCCCTCGGTTTCCCAACAGCTTTTAACTAATTAGCAATTTCAGCTAAACCCAGCTGTTTGTTTTTTTCTAAATCTATAGATGGTAGAGTTCAAATTGATTCCATGAGTATCTTAACTGAAGGACAATAGGGAGACAAAGGCAGCAAAAGTGTCACTGTGTTCATGCAGCTGTGCAAGCCGGCACTTGAAGAAACAATATAATAACTATCTGCCCCACAGTCCACAGGATGCAAAAAAGAAACTAAAAACTTACATATTTTTGTATTATGTATTTTAATTGCCTTCTTTTAAAATGCCTTTCAGAATTATTTCACTGTTTGTTTTTCTTTTTAAATACAAAGCATCAATGCAATTTTCAGTGTACCTCTTTGTAAATCATTCAAATTACTAATAAAAAATTCGGCCAAACAATTAGACTTTCAAGAGATATTTAACAAATAAAAAATGTAAAACTTCAACATTGCTGTTTCCAATTTTATTTTTTTAAAGTTGAAGTTCACTAAAACTGTAACACCCAATCCTTTCCAGACCTACTACGGGTCTGAGTGTCTGTAAATATTTTCTCATTGCAGAAGAGTTTCACTTCAAATTTAAATTCTGTTGTTATTAACTCAGACAAAAGTAGAAATGCTACCTCAAGCTCCCCAGCCCTTCTCAAAAGTGGGTTTGGTTTGGGTCTGATTTTGTTTCTTGGTTGTTGTTGGGGTTTGTTTGTTTTTTTTTATATTTTCAATTGTAATTTGCAGAAAAAATAATAGTTAAAGGCCAGGCAAGCGAAGGCATACCTACCTGCACATACAACATATCAAGAGATAAATTAGAGCTTCTACATGATTCTTAAATTTTTAAGGTGCGCTTCTTAAAATAACATATTAAAGAAAGGCCTGGCCTTTTTCTTTTTTTAAAAAAAACCGTAAATACTACGAACTTGAAGCAAATACCGTAACACATGGAATAACACTGTGCTAAATTCTGTTGTGGTACGTAGTACTCGTATGTCCTGTGTCAGTGGGCAAGTTTCAAGGAAAATGTGCAGCCAGATGAATACAAGAGAAGAGCCAGTACCCAGCCGCCCCTCAAATACTCTCCCATGCATGCTCACACTGTCACGCTCATTATTACTAACGACATTATTCCAACCCCATATAAATGTAATGATAAGTCACAGTTTTGCTGGTTTTGAAATAAATCTTGTAACTCTTGTAAGCATTTGGTGGAGAGCGTTAAACTATGTGCAACACAGGGCAGGTGGCTGGCAGGTCTCACAAGGCAGGAGGAGCCCCGCAGGGGGCCTGGACAGAGGGGCACCCCACATAGCACCCCTCTCTGCACAACAGGGCATCTCCTCGCCCTCTTCGGCGACAACCTACAGATAATTTCCCTTGTCCTCCTTTCTCCACCGCTGAGACACTCCTGCAGTTGTCTTTTCTCCTGACTCTATGATTTACCAAAGAAAATGAAGGCTCTGTGTTCAATACTGGAAACAAAACTGTACAAATTCAACTGGGCCAAGAACACTTTCTCCTGCATGGTTTTAAGACTGATGTAGAATAAATCAAATTACTTGAAAAACAACGACATCAAACTCATAGGGATGCCTTATTCAGGCACTCTGCAAAATGCCATCCCACGCTGTCAGACGCTGCTGTGCCTCAACCTGCTGCCTCTAAACATTTAGAACTGAATGGAGACTGACATAAGAAGACAGATTTCTGTGACGGCATTTAAATTAAAATCAAATCATGGTAAAACTCAGGCGCTTTCAAGGCTGTAAGTCTGCAAATTCCAGAAGATTCTCACTCACATCTTTCTCTCATTGAAAAAAAATGCTGCAGTACTTTCTAAATAGGAATGCTCCCCCTATGAGCATCAGCCCACAGCTACACAAAATACCAAGTTAAGTAAGACCAATTAGGATTATTTGGCAAAACTAGGTAATTAGGTCTCCTGAAATATGAAAGTGATGATTTTAAGACAGCTGATATCAGCAAGAGATCTGAGGCGAATTTATGATTTCC
The DNA here is from genome assembly GCA_013399095.1 of Psophia crepitans. Lineage (NCBI taxonomy): Eukaryota > Metazoa > Chordata > Aves > Gruiformes > Psophiidae > Psophia > Psophia crepitans. The sequence goes on from VWZZ01001868.1 coordinate 464,684, forward strand.
TCCTGCATAACACAAAAGCGACATTTCAGATAGACGTCTAAAAAAAAGAGTAAAAAAAAAAATAGTTGAGAAACAAATGGCCAAAAGATTTTAAGCAAATGGGAAGGGATATTTCTTTCCAACTTCCATCAGTCTAATCCAGATGTCAACATATGTTTTTTTCCAAATTATGGACCAGTTTGAAAAGACTTCTTTTCTATCCCTCAATATGCAAGAGCTCCTCCAGATAGCAACAAATCCAGCTTCTGATTCTCCCTCACGAAGCTGTTATGAAAGGCACCGCAGACAGACACACATCTTCGCTTCAAAACTGTCAAATACTCCCAAACCTACCAAACTAGTATGCCACAGAGATGAGGAAAAAAAATTTCCCTTACACAAACAGCACTTTCTATAAATTCTAGATACTGTACCTACATGAAAAACATCTTTATGTTTATGAAGCCAGCACTCCACTATGTACCAACGCACCACTGAGCTCTGTGCAGAGCTGCCCGCCCCTAGCCTCCACTGCAACTCGCACGCCCAAGGAAGCGCAGTAACTAGAATCACATCTGTTTTCCTTCTCGGTACGCAGGACTACAGAAGACACAGCGTACATAACAGTATCTGGTTAATCTTAGTCCTCCTGTGTTCCAAGAAACCTCTGAAAAAAGCCAGCAATAAGCTCGAGAAATATTTGTACGTAGGCGGCCACCTAAACATCAGCGGTGCAAAGATGGAACAGGAAAAATTCCTACTTGCGGCATATGAAAAGCAACTAAGCCTTCATATTTTACCGTATCCATAGAGGGGAAAGATGTATGACAGGTGGCAGAGCAATGCTTAGGTGAAAGTAAACAGTGGCTAAGAAAGGAAAGTAGAAAACGTGAAGAGAGCTATACAGGAAACACATGCATTTACACAAAAAAAACCCAAAAAACCCCCCAAACCCTGGAGCCTGGTAATGCCAGGATGAATACAGGGCAAAACCCAAAAACTTCATCAGGAAAGAAATAAAGCGAAACAAAAAGTATTTTTAGGTGCATATCAAACATTAATTTCACTATGCACTTCGTGAACAATTGCTGCTCTCTCTTACTTTGAAGTCAACACTCTGTAGTGCAAAAACGAAGGTTGAGTTTGAAAAACATCTTGTTGCAGCTGCAGAAGAGTACATTCCGTACGTACAGTCACTCCAGCTCACCACACTCTCGGTGCTCAGGATGCTCTTCTGTAGCAAGTCTCCAGGAATTTCTGGTGATTTACAGAAGTGTCATCACGGTGAACCCTTGTGACTGAGTTACACTGGTTGAAAAGGCGAGGTGCCAACAGCATGGAGGCAGAAAAGGAGGAGGAGGAAGGAAAACCACGCTGCTGCCCACCTTCCTCAGCTAATGCCCCACCAACAAGAGGCAATCACACCACTAGCTCACCGTCCCTCCTGCCTTGTGCCAACGGCAGCACTGCTGTATTTGGCTACAGTAGCACCACAAATTCTGATTTTTAACAGCCGCTTTCTGTATGAGTGGAAGCCATTAGCATGGACCTAACTTAGCAAGCTTACTTTCCTCCAATTGCCATATGTTGGCATTTATAAAAGAAAAAGTTAAACCACGATCATTCTTTTACTGTGCTTAAATAGATATTAGCATAGATATAATCACTGTATCACAGAACTTGTCTTGTTTGTAATTATATTATGCAATAGTATAGTGACCAAAACTGTCTACAAAGCAACAGTACGATCACAGTGCAGCTTTTAGCATCACCCAGTAGTACTGACCTCGGCCTGACCCCTCATTAAGGATCAGCAATCTGCAATTTGTTCAGTCCAATGTGAACTTCCTTGAGAACCCATTTCTTCCAAAAGAAACTCTTATTCTTTATGCAAATTTGATAAGCAGTACCTCATCTGTAATCACAGAATCACAGAACGGTTGGGGCTGGAAGGGACCTCAAAGCTCATCTAGTTCCAACCCCCCTGCCATGGGCATGGACACCCTCCACTAGACCAGGTTGCCCAAAGCCCCACCCAACCTGGCCTTGAACACTGCCAGGGATGGGACCTCCACAGCTTCTCTGGGCAACCTGTTCCAGTGCCTCACCACCCTCACAGGAAAGAATTCCTTCCTAATATCTAATCTATACCTACCTTCTTCCAGTTTAAACCCATTACTCCTTGTCCTATCTCTAAGCAGTGTGCCCAGGTGGCCAAGAAGGCCAACGGCATCCTGGCCTGTATCAGGAATAGTGTAGCCAGCAGGAACAGGGAGGTGATTGTCCCCCT